>JAUUEB010503587.1:0-10258 GCA_032362205.1 Clione limacina | reverse complement strand
GAGTATTTACGTGAAGACTCTACAGTTTGGGGGTTTGATATCAGTAGTGCATTTAGTGATTGGTCTTTCAAAACATTCTTCTTCTTTTTATTCTTCTGCTGAGCTGATTCTTAGAGGTAGTACCAGGTGTTCACAACTTTTAAACTAATAATGTTTTGTGTCGAAAATTTGAGTTTCTCACTGCCACTTTTGAATATTTGTGAAGATAAAATTGCAATGAATGTGAGCGTAACGACCAAATCGACAAATCCAGGGAGTATTTAGCGACTCGAAATTCGAGTTTCAGATATTTTGTAAGTAATATTCAGACTTAATAGAGTAAGAATACATGTATATAAAGATAAGTAGGCCAAATGAATCTTATTTTGGGGATTTTGTAATTTAAAGACTGTGTGTGGATATTAAAATCCAGAGGAATGATTCTTGACTGACAAGGTTACATGTTATCATTGTTAAAAAAACAATTTTGTTCTATTTTCATGTCTATTTTTTTGATCCAGCTTGTTTATACATTTTTGTTTATTGAATGAACATCAACGAAAACTATTTATTGGCAAAAGTCAGAAAGATTAAGAAAAAGCTCAGTAATGGTAGTTCTGATGCAAATTAATTCGTTCCACTCGGCAGAAGATTTAGACAGCGTACGAGTTTGTTTGCCGCTCGATGCGATTCTATTACTGGAATAATTTACACTGATGTCTCGCTAGAAAGAGCAATCACAGATTACAAAATGTATAGTTATATTTCGAGGGCTTTGGTTTCATAACTTAATGGCATATTACAGGGCTATAATAAGTATCTAGGAACCCAATCTGAACCTAAGGTTTTATCATAACTGTCTAAACTCAGTCTTAACAAAGCATTTTACTTTGTTTAAGTCGTGTCTCTCTTTCGAGTAGAAACAAACATATTTACCAGAAAGTGACTATTGCCATTGATGTCTGAGACATAAAGCTGATGAAAAAGTTCTGTCGTTAACATTACACAAATATAACTGACCGGAAAGTTAAAATTATCGTATTAAAACCTCGAAAGCTTGTTCGGGACTCTAAATATTTAAACGATAAGTGTTAAGAACCAAAAAAGCAATAAATCATTTTTGTCATGTTGTCTGGTTACAATGTTGTTGTAAAAATTGACAAACAGGAACGTGCTCGATATACAACTCTTACCTACTGTCATTATTAATGTATTCTAAACCTCAACGAATTGAGATCCGTGTATGCAATAGTATCTTTTTGAGCTGGGTTTTGAATTGATAGGGTTACTTTAATGTCGGTGAACAAATAACCAATTTGAAAAAGAGGGGAGGCAATGCTTTACCATCTTGACAAGTCTGCAAGACAAATAAGCTTAAATACGCTGTTATCATGGCAATCTTTTAGGTTTTGAAAGTTGATGTATACAGTGTTCTGAATTTGATGGCTGACTTTCCCGAACCTTATTACAACGTGTTGATAAATTCAGTTCCATAATTGAACACTGCGGTCACCCTTTTTCCTAATCTCGTCTGCTGTTCTATAAGACCCGTGTAAGGGCAATCTCCCTTGTTAACATTTACTTCCCAGCTTCGTCTTGTCTATTTTGGAGCTTAAACGAGTTTAACATTTCCTTCTAAAATAACTTAGATTGGTGTAGGTCATCTCAGAAGGAATTTTATTTTTATCAAACATTTTTCAGTTCATCTTTTTAGGGGAATTGGGCTATCATTTATTCAAAATTCATGAATGAAATATGTGAGCGTTGATATATCCTTAGATTTAATTGCCTATTAAGGCGATATTTATATCTACATACATATTTATTGAAATGTTCATAACGAATGTAAATATTTTATAAATTTTCATATTTTAATATGTGACATGTTTTAACATTCTGAAACGTATTCGGCTTCAGTTTTTTAGTTTGTATTTCTGCTTTATGTTTAAGTAGAGAACGTAAGAAAATGTAAACAAGATGATAGGGGGAATGATGTAAGAAGCTCTCATCAGACATCTTTCTAAGATTTGAAATGTGTCAAGACAAGACCAAAAGTTTATCGACAGAGTTATCTCTATTTGTTGACTCACCTTCCCGTTCCTCATTACCACATCTTGATAGATTCAGTTTTATTACCCGTAGCCATCTTCTCTTTTTCCCCAATCTCGTCTGCTTTTCCTGAAGAAAGTTTCAGGATGATCTCCCTTGTCAACCTTTACATCACAGCTTCGTCTCATCTCCCCTCAGAGTTTTAACGAGTTTTTACCTCATTTAAGAGGAACGACGAATATATTTCAAAGTAAAAAATCCGTTCTGTAATTTATTAATCATTAAGATTATAAAAACATCCCTACATTGTTTATCGTAATATTTTGGTTCATACGTTGATAAGTTTTGTGATGAAACAATCCAACATATGTGACATAGCACGTAAAATAATAAGAAAAACATAAAGATAAGCTGACTGGGAAACGTTAGTCACCGTAGTCTAATGTTATAATTGTCTGGTGTACAAATATTTTTGTCAATTTGACTGTAGATTTACTCTTTGAAGCGATGTATAGAACAAAAAAATATTGTGTTGGCGCTGATGGTTAATCATTTTAAAAATTATGAAGCAAATAAGGAATACATCGATAATCAAGCGATTCTTAAGCAATCAAGCAATGTATTAATTACCATGCAATTAATTAACTAATATGCAAAAAAGCAAATAAGGAATACATTGATTATCAAGCGATTCTTAAGCAATTAAGCAATACATCACTTACCAAGCAATAAATTAATTAATAAGCAAAAAAATAACACATTAATTATCAAGCAGTTAGTCGATTATTAAACAATCCCCTTTATTAAATACAAATAAATTTGGGTATATCTTTTTTAGAGGACCGTGGGTTACACAATTACTATTACCACAGAGGTAAACCCCTTAATAATTTAATATTTAACTTTCTTATCTTTGGAACATCAGCGTCTTCATTTTTTAGCTATGTCTAAATCTCCTTCTTATAGTTAAAAGTGAAATGATTTTGTGTGTAAATAAGTACCACGTTTTATCTTTATATGGATGTTTTTTATTTATGTCTGCGAAAGGAAGTGAGGTGACTGTTATAAATAATAACTTTGTTCTGTTTATTTTATAAGCTTTTTTGTTTCTTTCCATGTTCTAGATACAAACTACCACTAGAGTGATTTTTACTCGACAGGGCTTCAAATTATAATGCCATTAACTTGAAACGCCTTCAGTTGTAATGGTATCAAGTCTCTGTAAAACCTATTTAGTGTGTAAAACACCATATGCAACCTGACAGCATTGAGGATATCAATGTAAATATTTAAAACATGACCCTCCAAATAAAGAGTCACGTGTCTTAGCGTTTAGTCAATATGCTTCACTAAATAAAGCATGTTTTGATTGTTCGCTTTTTTAAATATGTCAGGGACATATGACATTAAGTCAAGTCTCCAGTGATAGTTCTGCTAGTTCAGGTTCTACGTCACAATAACAACGGGGAATTTCTTACTTCCAGTTTGTATATGCTGTATTTTAGTTCATCTAAACTGTATTTAAAACAGTTTTCGTCATGAAATTGTATATGGTATCGCCTAACATATTGTATCACCGGATTTATGGTATTGCAAAGGTTATTCCGTATTTTTATTGATGTAACAAAATAACTTTTTTCGATTGATGAATTATGTAAACTAGAAAAAAATAGTAAATAAGTACTCGCAGAAAAAGTTATTTATAGTGTGCAATAGTTCAGGTTCCTACTCAAACGACGCGTCCACTAAGCAAAGAGCGTGCATGAAAATTATAAAAGGGAAATAACGCTGTCAACAAGTGTTATTTCAAAAATTGAGATGACAGCTTAAGCAAACTACGATATAAGCCTACTGTGCAACATTTCAGATTTCTTTCTTTGACGACGGTACCACAGCAAGTTTTGGAAAGATTAACATAGACTTAAAGGAAAATAATTAAAAGGGTCATAACTCAGTCAATGTTTACAAATATTTCCGAATTTTAATAGTAAACATTTTATACTGAATGTATACCATATTTTCAA
This sequence comes from Clione limacina, assembly GCA_032362205.1. Taxonomy (NCBI): domain Eukaryota; kingdom Metazoa; phylum Mollusca; class Gastropoda; order Pteropoda; family Clionidae; genus Clione; species Clione limacina. The sequence continues at coordinate 6,206 of JAUUEB010503587.1, read as the reverse complement.
AAATTAAAGAAATCCTATAAAAATTACTCAAGTTATCGCGTAAACCGAGAAACGATCACATACACAGACAAAAAGAAAATATACTTCTAAACAATATATTTGTGGTCGAGGAACAAAAGTAAAAACTACTTGCCACAGCAAATATGCGATAATTGGACGTTTTCTGTCCCTTTCTAGTTGTACTTCTTCCCTTCTTTGACCATGTAAGAGGAAGTTGAAAATATTTATCACCCAGGGTGTTCAGTGTCGTGGAAATGAGAGACAGCGTAAATATAGTCCAGGGGCCCTAGAAATGTAATTAGTCAAGTTTCGTACTACTGTACCCAGACTCAGGCAATTCACCATATCAGACATTGTTATAGATTTTACGCCAGAGCAAAAAAGATATGTCCAGATTAAGCGCTGAAAAGCTAGTAACCGTTTTCATACTTAGTTATTAAGGAAAAAATAACGTCTATTTGCGTCGCACTTTCCCCTTTAATGTTTCTAATTTGTCTAGACTGTTTTGATTCAGCCTTCATTTATATATTGATCCGGTGTCAGCCGCTTACATAGTTGGTGTATGTTGCTCTAACAAGCAAAACGTACACGGATACCTTTAAAGGCAAATAAAATATTCTGTGATACTATCACTGCATTACACTATAATTAAAACATAAAAAAACAGTATATAGACGTTTGTTAGATTTAGTCAAGCTTTCAATCAAACTCAAGAATATCCCCGTTGTTCAATATGCACACAATTGGCATCATAGTCAACCAGCTAGATGGACACTGTTATTTGCAGATGATTTCCTAGTTTGTAAACAAGGCAGCATTCTCGAAGCCGCTGAACTCAAGTCACTTTTTCAGCACAGCTGAAGGCCAGGTGGTGCAGGATATCACACTGATTGGTAGATGCAAAAACTAAGTAAGTTTTGCTTGTGTTGCTGTGTCGTGTACATAGTTACATTACAGAGAAGACCAACCGTGCGCTATTTTCTTGTATAAACACCGAAGTGACCACCATCAATAGATCCCTAGAATGGCTGAAAACAACTCGGTACTCGCATGCTGTGATAACTAAAGACTATCTATTCACACTGAAGATCCGTTGAGGGAGCACCTAAATGAACTGAATTGGAACGATGAACAACAGCAAACTAAACTGACTGTTTTATTCTGGGAAAACTCATGTTTAAGAACATGAAAAAAGCTTACAAACATGCGGAACCTGTGGCTGTAACTCACAGACTGACGCTTGATAAAACCGCAGTTCTGAACAACGTTAGAAATAGCCCCCAACATATTATGCTGAAAGAAGAATCTGAAACACTGCAAATGCTCATATATGAAGATGTAAAAAAGAGCTGGGTGATATTTGAATGGACCTGCCAGACGATATCATAACAAGATGTTTTTTCAAACTGTAAATTTGCCAACATTAGATGGATCATTGAGAGTTCCCGGAGCAGAAATAACGTCAACTATAAGACAAGGTGGACAAGGTAGGAATCATTTGTGTCGACATCTTTAGAGACTTAACGCATATGTCTTGCTAAAGACAATCATATTTAACATGAAAATGATGCATGCTACTTATTTGTAACGAAAAAGGAATTACATGGAGCACTAATCTGTTATTGTGAAGTAAAAATTCATACCAAAGCCTAATCCCTAAAAATCTTAAGTCATATATATATATAACAACCAGTCAATGTATTTCCTCATACTATACTTGATTGTACATTCATGAATTTTTGTCGATTGATGAATTATATTAAAACAAGTTAAAACATATTGTCGCGGTCTGTTGCAATTTGAAATTTGTTGGTCTATTTTTAGTTGTATTTTTCCCCTCAGGGCAAAGGAAGATGAAGTTGAAAATATGTATCACCCTAGGGTGTTCAGCGTCGTGGAAATATAAGACAGTGTAAATGTCAGGCAAGTCACCGTATCAGACATTGTTATGGATTTGCGTCAAAGCAGACACAAATATCTATTTTTAGCGCTAAATAGCTAGTTACCGTTTCTGTACTCATTTATTTAGTAAATAATTAACAACTGTGTATGTCGCTCTTTCTCCTTTAATAAATATAGTTTGTCTAGACTTTTGTTATTCAGCCTTCACTATTTATATATACATACACTAGCGGGTATACCCCGCGTTGCCCAGGTGTACACAATCTCAAATCAATTGTTGCCCATACTTTTCTAATAGCAGGTTACAAAATATTGCGTGGCTTAGTACGCAGTCTTGCCCGGGAAGGATACAGAAAAAAAGAAAAGACGAATTTGTCTTTTTAACCACCCTGTAGACCTCTCTTTTTCTCTCCACCATGCTCAAATATGTCACTAACCCCCTTTTTTAAAAACATTTTTTGAAAAACCCTGTACTGGAATTCACTTTTTGTTTCAGCTTTTCTTTACATTTCTCTTAATACAGAAATAAACATTTGTATTCATTTGGCTGAGGCTCGTATATTATGTGCGACAGGAAGAAGGTGCACCAAAAAGTACGCACCAAAAATTATAAAGGTAATAACTTTTCTTTTACAGTCAACCGATTGTCATCAAAAACTTAAACACACATCTCTAATATCTACAAACATTTTGCTTCAGTTTCAGGTCGATTGAGTTAAAACTGTGGCTGCAATCCCATTGCATACACACACAGCCAGCCAGCAACAAATAAATATACTTTGAATTTTATAATGTAGATATTGATCTTGTAAACGACATTTCTGGTGACAGCTGCTATCGGGCTTGGTTTGCTCTAACAACTTAAAGGTCAAATTACATATTATGTGATATTATCTTTTGAGTGCATTACACTATCATAAAAACAGTATATATACGCATATGGCACTCACCACTATCATCGTTGTTTAATATGCACACAATTTATATTCCTCCAATGAAATTTTTGCTAATTCAATACATTTCTATTGCAAACAATTTCATATTACAGGGAACACTCATTTATTTAACGTGAAGGAGAAATTCTTTCCGATCCTATGCCCTTAAAGCATGCCTTAAACAAAATAACAACTAGTCAATATATTTCCTCATAGTATGCTTGATTTTACATTCATGCGTGTAGATAAGTTCGCTTATTGATCATAAAATGAGTCTAAATACTTGAGAAAAAATCTGGTAAAGAACTAGGATAGTTGAGACGGAGTGAGTGACTTCTTTGAAGACAAAGAATGAAAAACAAATCCTTACTGTAAACAAACAATCAATTTAGAGAAAACTAGATGGATGTTTTTCCTTAAAATCTTTTCATCTGTCTTGGTAGATAATTGTAATCTTTATTATGTCCAGAATGCATATCCTACGGTAGTATTATTCATAATTGTATTTTTGTTGAAAAAATATGTTTGAAGGGGATGTTTAGTATAAAGCTTAAATACAACAACGATTTAAATAATTCTTGCATAATAACATATAAAGTTTCTTATAAAATATATCTTACTCATGCTTTTTATTCTGTCCTCAAATTTGTCATACACGGTGATGAAGGTGTTGGTAAAAATGCACTTAGTCGACAATTTAGCAGCTCAGAATATATTGGGGCATACAACAATTCCACAACGGGTGAGTTCATAAACGCTATAATCAATAACTCAATATCAAAGACATTATTTGAAGCTAACAGTTGTACCTAGTTCATACACATAATAATAAAAAATCTAGATATTACAGAGGGGAATCTACGGCTTACAGCTAAACTTAATCAATAAACATCACAATCAACATCTGGAAACTACTGTGGGAAATTTGCAACTAATAGTTGAACGTAGTCCATTAATATCATAATACAAACTTGACATTACAGAAGGGACTTTGCAACTACAAATAGAACGTTGTCCTTTTTTATTCATAATCAAAACTCGACTTTACAAAGAGAAATTTGCAACTACGAGTATACCGTAGAACATTATCATTATAATTGAAAACATGGCATTACAGAGGAATGTTTGTAGCTTAGAGTTAACCGTATTCCATAAGAAAAGTATCCAGCAACTCAAGATAATTGAAGGGAAAATGCAGGTAATATTACACCGATATCCATGTGTTTATTAGTTCTTTCTAACTATATGACTTCATATTCTTTTAACAAAGTTGTGTTTTACATACAATAAAGGTTAGTAAAAGTATTAGCTATAATTGTTCTAGCACAACATAAACTGAATTGTTTGCCTTTTTCCCTAATGGATTGGGACTGATCGCTCATTTTTTTTGTACAGTCTTGAATAAAAATAGCATAACAAGGTGCCCACATTGTATTTATTAATACAGGTAAACAAAAGAAATGTTAATTTGCTACTAGTAAAGTATGATTCTCAAAATTGACATGTTACATCAAAATAGGATGATATATTTAAAGGATATTTGTAATCATGAACTTGACAAAGTATAATTTCAGCTAAACTGATGTTGCCTACGTTCAGATTGACTTGGTTGTATAGGGTGTTATGCTTACACCACACACATATTCTGATTTGCTTGCGTGTGGCCACACTTGTTGTCAAAATAGAAGGAAGAAGGTAAGACTGTACATATTGCCTTTGATTATCTTACACTCTGTCCTTCTTACCTACTATTACCTACAATACACTCCCCTCTTCACAAATCTCTCTCGAAAAAAATACCCATACTCACGGAAGAAGACATAACAACTTCACCACACTCAATATTGACAACACGTGTGGACACAAGCAAGCGAATCACAATGTGTTTGTGGTGTAAATATAAAACCATATACAACCAATTCAATTTGAACATATTTGTAATCGTAAACGAACAATTATGTATCCAAATCTTCGCCACCCGTTGAAAAGGAAGGAGATAGAAATGAGGAGAACGTAATCTAAATCTTTTCATAGACTAAGTGTCAAATGTAAGATTATGTTGAAATAAGCCAATGAGTAGGAATACATTAGTGACTATTATATATCTAAACTATAAAGAAAATTAAACATTGATTAAAAGAGAAAGCCCGTCATATAAAATATCTCAACAAAAAATAAACGACAAATACACGTGCTTTATAGAATATTGGACTAATGAAGACAAAAATATGGAAACGACTTCATTAAACCTTTTTCATCCATATTAAACGTCAAAAAGCAATTAACTCTATCTTGAAATAAACTCACCAACTTAAACAGAAATGCTTGTGTGTTGTGACTGATTGCTTTTCTAGATAGCTTGGAGGTAAGATAAACGACGGCAATCTTATAATCTGTTACCTTTTGCCCAAGGTCTAGCCCAATGTCAGTTCAATCAGCCCTTATATCTTTTATTGATTATATTTAAATCTTAGTTTCCCTGTTTTGATCACCATTATGGGGAAACTTGTGAAGAATTATAAGGACATTTGCACAGAGATTTTCAATCTTTTCTTGTCAAAGACGGATGAAACTATTTTTCTCAACTAGCGTTGACGAGGGTTGTGGCCCGTTGGCGCATTATTTCATTGGTAGTGATCTGAAATCCATCATGAAGAAGGCGTGTTTTTAACGATCAGTTAAAAAACTGTTTCTTATCTGAGTAAATTAAAAAAAGAGCAGTCCTAATCATAAGTTTTGTTATGATGTTTCTGGTTTTAAGGTTTCTGACTTATTCACTTAAGATTAGACGAAAAAATGCTGCGCTTTCCAGGTTTGTAACACCGTCATATATAAATTAGGATTGTTGTCTTTGTGAGTTGAATCTATACTTGCTACAATGTCGTCACCTCAGAATGAAAAGGTTCTCAATCGAGATTTTGTTGTTTTGAGATATTGGACTTAAAAAATGTGTAATTGATGAAATAATTAATCACATATTGTTTTACAAAATATTGCACGGATTAAAGAAAACAATATATTGCTAAAAAAATGTATGATTCACAGAAATATGACCAAATAACACATTTAAAAGTCGAATATATCAAAACAACAAAATCCTGGTTAAGAACCTTTTTATTCAGTTTACATTATCCTTTTAGTTTTCTCAAAGCTCCTTTTCTTACGATGTAACTTGATTAGCAAAAATAACTTGCTTCTTTCTCAACTATTATATCAAATTTTAGGAGGACAACGTTTTCTACTATCATGGAGTTCAATAATGAATTTCATCTTTCCCTCTCTTTTTTTTTCTCTCTCTCTCTCTCTCTCTCTTTCTCTTTTCTCTCTCCCTCTATCTTTCTCTCTCTCTCTCTCTCTCTCTCTCTCTCT
>JAUUEB010503576.1:0-10258 GCA_032362205.1 Clione limacina | reverse complement strand
AAGCCACTGTCAGTGGCTTGCCGGTCTTAATGGAATTCTTCCGAGCCACTGTCAGTGGCTTGCCGGTCTCAAAGAGTTAAGAAACCCAGACTGCCAAGGGTTTAATTAGTCAGACCAGGCTCATGAAATTCTCTAAGTCAATATTTTTAAATGTATGAAAACCTATAAGTTTCACAAAACAATAACTTGATTTATGATGAGTACAAGCAATCCAAAACCAGATCATGAAATCTACACTACCTGACATCCCTACACTGGTCACATTGACAATGAGTAACAAAAGAAACCTAGGCTAGGATAACTATCTTTTAGGTAATATACCCCTATGAGGTGCATAAAACTTCTTAACCAAGGATGAACTAAATTTAAACAATCATCTAAGAATTCAATACTGAACAGGGTAGAATATTGTAAATATAAAGATTAGAGGGATTTCTATTTTATATTTTGAGATACCTATGATCTGTGATCACATGATCTTACAAAGACTGAGAAATTATACATGATAGATTTGTGGTGATATGCATAAGAATCATAGAAGTTAAATCTCATCTTAAGATAAATCAAATCCAGGTTTGATCATCCAAAACTTGATATCAACACCTACATACCAATTCAACCCGGTAATTAAAACAAGTTCTATATTTCAACCTTGAAGGTAAATGTTCAAATCATACTAATTAAGTTCTATATAGGAATAATATCAGCATTCCTACCAAAGGGCACTAAAAAAAAACTAATGAAATAAGGTTTTATCACACAAAAATAACATCAATATCTTGCAATTCCAGCAACTCAGGGAAAGTTGGTATATAATGCCACTATACAGTCCCAACACCACTTTATGGTTAAGAAAACTAGCTGGTAAAGGCTGATGATATAACTCCACTGAAATGATGAGCCGCTGGATGTACAGTGTTCCTCTCAAAGACAGCCCCAGCGAAACACTGAGGGTCTCTGGTACTCCTGCACATTAAACACCCTAAACATGGGCCAGGTAATCTCAGAGGGCCAAAGGCCTTTACCAGGAGCTTGCCAAAGACTGATGAGATGGTTAGAAAGTGGACTTTAAATTGATGATGATCCAGGAATTACACAATTGAAATTGACCTGCTTGTAATCAGTAGCTTGAAATTTCAAAGCCTAGAACAAATTTAGAATATTCAAAAGTCTTATGGACAAAATTAAACAGGAAAGCAGACTCCAAGATAACATAGTTATCAAGCAACTTTTCATATAAATGCAATATTCACCAAATATAGGGGGAAAGGGTTGGTTCTACAGAATACCCAGAGAACTATACCAAGAATATAAAACCTTTGTCCTTAAACAAAAATGTGATCCTAATTCTAAGCTTTATTTAATTATCAAGCACTGAGAGAATCACTTTCCCTTACATTCCACAAGGGGTGGTAATCCCTAACCAGGTATTCCAGAGAGTTACAGTAAAGTCTGGAAATAACATTAAAAAAGGGTCCCTTGATTCATGTCATGCAGGTTTGTCAACTATTGACAAAGCGAAAATAAAACTAAGCACTGTAATTAAGGAACAGGAGACAGTGCAGTTGTTCTACTTAAGAGTTCAACTTACCTGCTTTTTTTTATTTCATGGAAAGGTTGATGCAAAAAAAATTATTTAATTTTTAAAAGAAAACTCATCTTTTCAAATTAGCTTAAAGCATAAACAACCTTTCCATGGTAATATACCAGAGACACTTAGCCAGTTGATTTTTAACGGCTTTAGGTTGTACGGTTATACCAATCCGGATTCGTCGTACGCATTGAAGATGTCAATCGCAGACGGCATCAAGTACGGCATAACCAGGTTTTCAGCGAAGTTGAACATATCGGTTAATTTATAAATCGCATAAAAGCATTCTAACCCTCTTCTGTCTTTTCCGCCACCGCCGCCACCACGTCCCTTTCCTGTTGAAAGCTGCAAGATTAAAAAGAACGAAAATGTGTGCCATAAATATGTTTAGGCCGTAGGTTAATCGTCAAGTCTGTCGCCTTAAAGGGAAAAGCTTCAGTCTTTCAAAAATTCGCAGTTAACTTTTAAAGCTTTTTAACTAATATCGCAAAAGTAAGTAATTAACATCAATAAATGTCATTTCCACTGAGTTATTCGACATCGCAATTTTCATGACACAGCTCTCTTGAGTTAACGACAGAATTAAATAAAATTACGATTTTACATTGTCCTAACTGCTAGACGGTGTGACACATCGGATAAAAGTTGCACAAGACAGAAATTTAAATATTGTTCAAGAAAAGATGAATGGCTCCGAATTATTTTAACTGCTAATATGAAACAACGATAATAAAGACTAAAAGAATACAAAATCATAGCAAGTAAAAATAACTCCAACCCAAAAATAACCACCACCATTATAATATCCATGCTATTTCAGAAATTTTTACAAATATAATTTGTGCAGCAATGCAATAAGAAGCATCACATTATATTCCTTGAATATGACTTTTCACAAAAACAAATTATTCCTTGAAATAAAACATTCAATGGAAAAATTTGTGTTTCAATTTGCCATAAGGCCATTCACAATCACATATTACATCATCAGCCAGGGATGCCAGGGGTCAGTCACAAGGATAATGATCACTTTCCGAGGAGAAATTATTTAACGTTTAGCCATTCACTAGTTAAATATGAAGGTGTATAATTTTGCAGGGTTTGATTATGTCATCATTGTGGAGGGCCATTATATCAAGGACTTAGGATTGCACAAATTACTTATTTGAAATTTCTTAAAGTAGAAAGCCCCTAAGAGTTGTTTGTTTTTTACGGGTGCAAGTATCATTTTAACATGCAAGAGGAACAATACAACCCATGGTTAGAAAAGGGGTTAAGTTATCTTTTTAATTGCTGTGACAAATAAATTACTTATGCTTAAAAATTATAATAGAATCACAATAGAAGACAGCTCACAATATCAACCTGCATACCATAGATAAAAAATAAGAGTCTAGTTTTGTCAAGAACAATAAATTGTAACCCAACAAAGCATCAGTAAAAATCCAAATTGTATGATAAAATCTAAAATGAGATCAGTTTATGCCATTTGCAATTTTTCCCCTTGAAATCAGTGCATTTTATGCTATTTTACAAAATCAATATAATATTTTAATATTTGTTTTCAAACAAAAAGTCACGTTCAAGATATAGAACACCACCAATTTCCTTATCAATTCTATTCAACTTAAAATTAAGAAAGCCTGAAGGGAGTATCATTTAGTGAATTAGGGAAAACATATTTAACAACTAAAAGAATTTTCAAAATAAACTGTCCATGTGTTAAGGGTTGGTAGCATATTGGGTAGACTGTCAATGGGCATTGTACCAAAAAAGTGAGAAGGTATAAGTAAAAGATAAAAAACAAATCATAAGAGCTCTCCAATCTTAATACAATTGAACAAAATTGCCAAGGGTTAGAAGTCTCTTACCTCTACACGAATGTTTTTTCCGTCAACATTGTAACCATCTAGCTGTGCAATTGCCTTGTTAGCATCACCTTTGTTTGTCATGTGCTGAAAAAAAGAAAAAGATTTGAATTATAGAACTGGTCACTGTTTTTTCTACTGAGATTAATTTTAATTTCCTGCATGGGGTTCTTTCTGGGTAAATGTAGTGCGCGTGTGGCAGTGTCAAATTCCAATACCAAAACAGTGGTAAGCATTGACATAGAAAGAAAAAAATGTCCAATGTTAACAGCTGTTACTCATTTCAATGTTCATGAATCCTAACACAATTCATACATATAACAAAAAGACTAGAAACTTGCAGACAGGTTTGGTCTGATAAGCTATGCTCGCAGAAAGGGTAAAAAAATTATCAGATGCTGCTATTACAGACAAGCAAGTCTGTTCAAAAGGAAAATATCAGTGAATAGAATAGGAGCCTTTTATGTTAAAATGTGAAACGAGGGATCTCTTTACCCAAGAAAAAAATTGAGGGCAAGGCTAAGGCTTTATGTTTTTGACAACAATTATGTAAGTATATTCAAAACATGTATTGTTTTTTTCAAAATCAGGCATCACTTCAAATCAATTGTTTTTTTTATTGAATTTCTAAATAAAAGAAAAAAAGCTACATAAATTACTCACAACAAATCCAAAATTTTTCAAAACATCACACTCTGCAACCTCTCCATACTTTTCAAACAGCGGCCGAAGTGAGTCTGTAGTTGTATCAGAACTCAAGTTCCCCAAGAAAATTTTGATAGTCATTGTGGCCAACCCTGAAAATGGAGAAATAATTCAGAAATAACATGTGGAAACAGTAGTATTGCTACCCGAAGCCATGTCATACAATACAGCCTGTCATATGTGGATAAGAACGCGATAGTTACCTGAACAGAAACAATTTTTATAATCCTAATTACTTCATCAAATACTGCCGCCAAACCAGACATATTGGTCACAAGATTCATACATCCTAGAAGAGTGAATGTATGTAAAGTAGTCAGTGACAGTAGTTGGCTTATAGGGCATCGGACAAGAGGATGTTTGCTCTCTTGCAGAAAAAGCAAGCTCTGTTGTTGTAATTTTGAATGTGCGTTTGATTTTCATTGTTTTTGTTAAACCTAGAAATAGAGAAGACTGAAGACACACCAAGTCTTCATCTTAAGTCTAGGGAACTGGTTAGGCCAAAAAAGGTATGTTTCCCACTAACCCAACCGACCCTATTAGATTTTTTTTGTTTTTCGTTAAAAAAATTTTTTATTATGAGATCCTATTCTGAACTGATCATCACTGTAATGTGGAAGTGCAATCTGTCTGGTATTCTTGAATCCAGCAATCACATTTTTTGGCATTTAGTTGGATTTTTTTAAGACGTGTTCCATCGCGGGTCAAAAAAATGAAAATAATTCAATCCTTCCCTACCAACCCTATTTTGTTGAACCATGTTGGTGGAAACAGACGTTTTCTTTTTTTAGCCTTAGCATTGTCTCGATTCACATTATTACGAAATGTAAAAAAATAGATGTGTAAAAAGCAGCGACATATATAAATGGACTCGGACCAGCCCTGGGAACGAAGCCTTGACACATCACAAAGCCGGCTTTGAAAATCACATAGCCAAAGCCCTGGCTTTTAGAAAACCCGATAAGGCCGAGGGAAGTCAGGTCTTAGTTTAGCGTCCACCTCCTGCATGTACTTTCAGGCATTGTTTAAATTTTCAATATTTTCAGTAGGCACCACTACATGAGACTTAATATCTATTATACTGTTACAAACTGTTGCGCTGGTTTGGACACGTCGAAAGAAGTGAGGGATGGATCAACAGAGTGAGGAAGTTGAAGATTGAGTCAAAGAAGGGCCCAGGTAGGCCTACAAAAACAACAATAATGAAGATACAAATTATTTAGAATTGAAAGTCCTGTACATACATTACATTAAATATGCACCTGGCCTTCCAAGTTTTTTCAAGAAAGAAAATATTGAAAATGTTTCCACACTCACAACCTCATTAATATATCAATCATCTTCATCATTGTCAGCTGTGGTCAAGCGATAAATGCCGCTATTTATTGTTGATTAATGAAAATATTAATAATTTTCCTCTTTGCTTTCTGTAAATGGGTGGACGCTAAACTAAGACACTACTTCCCTCGGCCTAACACAGACAAATAATCCTATTTCAGTAAAACAAAGTGTTGTGTTCTTTGTAGACAGTGTCTAGTTAACATATTAACTCTTTTGAATGGATTTGAGTAAGAAAAATAACTTTTAATGAAAAAACATTCCAAGATTTTTTGGAAATATCACAAAGCCTCTCTTCCAAAAAGTATGAAGCCAAAGCCAGTCTTTGAAAACAGGACGAAGCTGAAGCCTTGGCTTATAAATTGCGGCTTCGCTAAGCCGGCTTTGAACCCATGTCTGAATGGACTCAGGTGAATGAAATGAGCTGGGGATCTTGATGTGCTTAACATTTGACCTGTTACACAGTAGCAGCCAAAGCATGCAACTTGAAAACGAGGCTAAGCTTACCACTAGTTTTTCATCGTGCGAGGAAAATAAACGCATAAAAAGGGGTTAACTTCTAGAACTAATGAGTACCTACCTAACCGAGACTATAACATTCGGCCCCAGCTAGAGGATGCAGCCTCAGTCAGGGATCCTTCTTTGCATTGAGCTGAAAGCATCAGACTTGATGATATGATCAGCTCAAAAGAGAGGAGGTCAACAAACTTGAAAGAATCCAGCGACTTGCAGCCTGCATAGTCTCGAATTGCCATCACAACACAAGCAGCATTGGTCATTGGTGACATGCTCCCAACAACTGGAATTGAAGACACTGGAAAAGCGGCATACATCAAGCCTTGATGTCTGCAACATTTCCAGTGTCATTGATTCAAAGCTTACCTTATTGTACAAGATTCTTGAGAACTCAGCGGGAAGTGCAAAGACCTGCAGTGATCATGATCAAACCAGATTTACTAAAAATATCCCACGACCGTCAACTGGTGAGAATAACTGACTCAAAGGGAAAAGGACTATTGCATCAGAGACGTGAGTGAATCGCGAGTGGAACAGTGCAACATTGAATTTGGCTGTCAAAACAAAGTTGCATCTAAAATTGGTTACTGCATGTGAATGCTTTGCAAAATTTGTACTAATTTCATGACTCATGTGCGTAATAATACGAATCACATGACTTGGGTAAACTAACACCTAACTATATGACCTTTTTTAAGTAGCCCAATTTCTCTTTGAAATTGAAAGAAACAGTTTTATTTTAACTGTATTTTAGCTGTATTTTGATGTTTTATATAATTTTGTGAAATCTTTATTTTGAAAAACACTAATCAATGTTTGACTATTTCATTTGTGCTCTAAATCGGTTGATCATTAGATGCTCAATCATATGAACCAGAAAGCTTTTTTCTATTTCCCCTCTCCGGCAGTGCAGCAGTGACAGTTCCTGATAAGACTGCCAGGCCAGACACTCGTGACTCGATCAGATCTTTGACGCGACAAGCAAGCTAGAATTATAATTCGGACGATTGCATTTTCGTCACTTAATCCTAAATTAGTAAGTAAATGGTAAAATGTGTCAATTTAAACTTCAAACCTGCTGTTTTGCCTTCAATAGATGGTGCCTTGATCTTGACCACACTTCTAGGGAACACAAAGACGCGTGAAAAGGAAGTGCTAAGTAGCGGCCAAAGCATGCAACTTGAAAACGAGGCTAAGCTTGCCACTAGTTTTTCATCGTGTGGGGAAAATAAACGCATAAAAAGGGGTTAACTTCTAGAACTAATCAGTACATACCTAACCGAGACTATAACATAAAATTTCACGGCAACAAAAGCATAACTGCAGTATTTGAAAATGGGTCTTCATATTAAATTCATTTGAAAAACACAATTTTCATACAAAAATTTCTGAGAGTATCCCTTATGACTCGGGGAATTTTGTCACCCCCCTCCCATGATTGGGGTCAAGTAAAGTTAGTCATTCAAACACTTAGAATCGGCAGATATACCTTCATTGGGACAAAACAAAAACAAAGAGAACACGACCAATGAGGCATAAAAAATAAGAAATTAATATAACAAACACAACACAAAAAGAAGAAAAGGAAGCTGAAAAAAATCAACACTTATCGTTTTCGTGAGATTGCTTTCATAATAAGGATCAGGAAATACATACACGTATTCACAAAGAATGAAGGTTCAGACGCAATTTGTCTTTAAGAATAAAATATTCGTCGTTAGAAAGGACGTAGACTGTAGGAAACCAAAATTTTAATCGCAAAGACAAAATGTGTTCGAGCCTTCATTTTTTGGTGTATACATGTACTTAGTACTTTAGTACTTTCCAACTATATGAAGAAACTTTTTTTTAAAATGTAGTAGTTGGGGAAGGTGAGGAACGGTAAACCAGAGAAGATGATAAAGAGCAACAAAAATACTTCCTGAATACAAAGAATTAACCTACACTGATCGTTTGATTGCACTAGACTTATCTACACTAAAATATAGACAAATTAGAGCTGACCTTATCCAAACTTTCAAAATAATCCATGGCATTGATAATTTAAATATGAATGATTTTTTCCATCTCAATTCAACAAATAAAACAAGAAACTCAAACCTGAAACTATACAAAGAATATGGCAGAACAAATATTAGACAACATTTTTTTAGTAACAGAGTAAATAGTTATTGGAATTCTCTCTCTACATGTACAAGAACAGTTGATAATTTGAAAACAATTAAAAATTTTATTGTCCTTGAACTATTCAACTTAAGATTTGTTTTTGATGCTTGATTTTGTTTTTCTATCATGTCTAAATGTTTGATGTTTTTCTTAACGTTTTTATATTATATTGTCTTTTAGACAAAACCAAATGTCATAATATTATATATATATATTATATATGTCAAATAACAATGTAACAACCACCTTAACAAAAGTCATGCGCACGTAAGTCAAACAGAACAACAGAGACGCTCAAAAGACCTTATGGTCTATCATAGTCTCTCATATCCAGTATTCTAGTATTCCAGTAATGTGATATGACCAAAAATTAGTAATTGTCACTTTTTTATAGATGAATACTGTTGAGAAAGTCACATGAGTCATTTTTAGAAGACAAGCTTTCATTTCTTACCCATGAAGCCCAAGGGTCTGGAGTAAAAAAAATCGAATTTATTTCTCGTTCAAAACAAATTTCCCCAGACCCCTCTTAACATAGCTCTAGAATGCACCATTAAACTTCAATTTTTCTCACAGATAGCCTTTAACATAGCTCTAAAATGCACCTGCGTCCATTTTTCAAAATGTTCACAAGAACTCCCCCCACCCCTGGCCATTGCGCTAGAATACACTATTTAAGCGGCATTTGTTTCTACTCCCTTAACATAGCTTTTAAATACACCATAAATAAAGCTTATATTTTCTCCAAGGCCATTTTATATTCTCCAAGACCCCCTTAACATAGTTCTTAAATCCACCATTAATAAAGTTTCTATTTGTCCCAATGCCGCCCTTAACATAGTCCTAAGATGCAACATTTTAGCTTCCATTTTTCATTCATTGTTTTTTTTGAAAATAAAACAATATTATTCCATGCGTTAATTATATATTTGGTTACATTACTTTTGAGCTAGTCTTATGTCAATATATATGAATAAATGGTAAATTTGGGGACGATGACGAAATTCAGGCAGCGAGCATAAATTCGGGCAACAAGTGCACCCCCTGTCAAAATTGGGCCCCTAACGCCTATGCCTTCAGGAGCCTAGTTTTAATGTAGTTTGCTGCTGATAGCTTGCTTTCCTTCCATTGCCTTTTCACCATCACTGCAGTTACCGACACAATCGTCCCATTGTATATAATTATAGGCCATCTTGAACAGTTCTATTGCTGTCGTTCTGCCCTCAATGTATTTGCAAAACAACACATCGTCTGATAGACTGTCTCGTTAACGAACCTGATATAAGGAATTTCTGAACCAATTAGTATAGTTTGATAAGGAAGAGTGATTCAGTTTTTGTGCTATGAAAGAAACCCGCGCCTTTTCAACATCCATTGTAAACAGACTATTTTTGTCTGAGTTACGATTATTAGAGTATTAACCGTTTCCGAGACATTTCACCTATCATTTTTCTTTTTTGAGGGTTGCCTTGCTACCCCCAGGAATTGGTCCGCTACTCCCCTTGAGTATGACTGTGTTAAAGCAAAACCTGGGTAAACAAGACGGGTTTTTAAACAAAACAAATGTTAAAGCAAAACATGTGCCAAACAAATAGTGAGCCAAGTAAAACATGAGTGTGTTAAATGCAGTACGCCAACGCAAAAAATCAGTCAATATTTAGAATCGATTGCGTTCGAGGTAAAACAAACAAACTAAACAAACCAACAACCATCAGACAATGAACTCGTGTTGTTTACATAAGACGAGTATTGATTTAAGGCTCACGTACGTTATTTAGGACGATTTGTTTTTACGAAAGAAAGCTTCGAATGTTTGAAGAAGTTTTTCTGATGCACCAAAGCGAGATATATATTTCATTAGTCAACCAACCAGTTGATATCAAGTCATTCTAGCAATGAATGGTAATTAGTGTTGAAGTCGGTCAACCGGTTCATGATCATACGATGGTCTCGATTTTTATGGGTTGACTCGAGTCACTAGTTTTCAAACCCCGTTCTTTATTACTATAGTAGTAGACATACAACGGAATGATGAAGTGGGAGTTATCTCCCCTAGACACTGCGTGAAACAGAC
>JAUUEB010503565.1:0-10258 GCA_032362205.1 Clione limacina | reverse complement strand
AAAAAACAAGTGTTTTCAACTACAGAATCATCTTCTGTATATATGCACAAACATATGTTTCCACGCACACAATTACATTGTGTAGTGGTATATTTCCACGCACACAATTATTATATTGTAAAAAGTATACACTTTTGTTTCGTAAAACAAATTAACCAAATGGATTAAACAGGATGATGTCCAATGAATTGGATATAGAGTAGTTTCACAAACCATTCATTAAAAAACAAGTGTTTTCAACTACAGAATCATCTTCTGTATATATGCACAAACATATGTTTCCACGCACACAATTACAGTGTGTAGTGGTATATTTCCACACACACAATTACAGTGTGTAGTGGTATATTTCCACGCACACAATTACAGTGTGTAGTGGTATATTTCCACGCACACAATTATTATATTGTGAATATTTTCATTTTGTCTGTCTGTTTACTCGATAACTTGAGTATTTTTGTTTGGATCTCTTTCATATTTGGAAGGAATAGAATTTCACCTATTTAAATCCAGAAATATTTGTGAAAAATTGACGGAGTTATTGCCCTTATTGAGTATTGTTGTTAAATGTTATTTGTTCATTTGGCAAAACACGCTGTGGTCACATCTGATGAGTTAAGAATCTGAAATCTTGTCAAGAGGCTTTTCTAGTGACATCTAACACCAGCTTTCAAAATTATGTGAATAATCAAATTAAAAACAGGGCTATGGCCCTTTTTAGTATTTTGCTATGTGTCTTTGTTATTTTTTTTCGAACACGCTGTTGTCCCATCGTCAAAGATAGAAATCCGAAATTTTGCAAAGAGGCTTAATTCACGGGTCCCTAAAAGCTGGAGCTTAATCTTTTAAAAACAGTTTTCATGTTACTTATTACTGATGTGCGTGGTTGTACTCTCTACGAGTACTCATTTTTCTAGTTTGTAATTTGTATCCAAAGTGATGGTGGAATTTCATTTTTATTGTACACATCAAAAAGTGCACGTCAATGGCTACAAAACACGGATTAACATTCTTTCGTTCTTTCTTGATTACACCGATATAACACATTAAAAAAGGGTAAAATTGAAGCATTTGAAAAATGTCCAACCCGCTGGCGTTTTCATTCACTATTTTGTTTTTTACTCAATTTGAAGATGGCTGTCTTTTTACCAGGGGTATGTTGAAAAGACATAAGAAAATACTTTGTTCGGTGTCATTTCAGGTGTAGCCAAGCTTCTTGTATCAATGTAAAGAGACAAATATAGCAGCTGTGAATTCATGACAACCATATTAACGACAGTTAACTGTAACCCATAACATGTGAGCATTCTTCACCGTAAGTCATCAATAGAACCCAAGCTGAACGAAAAAGCTTTGCATAGCAATAACTGCAAAAGATGCAGCTATCATAAGACCGATTCAACCCGCCAAAGAGGTTATTTGGCAAATTTATACATTCTTTGTCTCTAAATATCTACAACAATACAATTTGAACTACCATATTGTTGGCGATATTGTTATTGTAACAGTTGTTATGACAGCTGAGGTACAAATATGTCGTTTTTTTACATATCGTTAAATGTCGTTCTGGATAAAGAGTTGTGAATAGGTGTGAAAAAGCGAGAGCAAAATGGATAATGGAAAGAAAATAGTTGTCGACATGACTACAAGAAATCATACAATAATAGTTAATCTTAATAAATCTAATATACAATGGTAAATATTAATATTTCCACGCACTATTATATTGTGTAGTGATATATTTTCTTTTTGTCCTTTACGCTCTTATCTCTTTTAGAGATAAAGATCACGTATAAATTGTTGCTATTGAAATATTGAGTTTTTGTGCTATATGCTCTTTGTTAATTTGGCAAAACCACACTGTGATCAAATCTTCAGAGTTAAGAATCTGAAATCTTGCAAAGATGCTCTTCTAGTGAAAATCTAAATCAGCTGTCAAATTTTTTTTAATAATAATTTACAAAACAGAATAATGGCCCCTCCGAGTATTTTGCTATATGCCTTTGTTATTTTTTTGCAAAACACGCTGTTGTCCAATGTTTTGAAAAAACACATTTTTGACATAGTAATGTCCCTTTTATGATTTTCAGGTACTTTTTTTTACGCAGACGGCACATCGTTGGGAGAAAGGCCCTGAAATATTGCACACAGCCTATTTGAAAACCTTCTTGAAAACATTTTCTCAACTTTTTGGAAAATATGTTTACAGAGTTATGGCCCTTGATTTGTTTGCTATATTTTATTTGTTACTTTTGTCTGAAGTGCGTGGTGATACTCTCTACGAGCATTCATTTTATGTGCCAGTTTACAACGAAAGCTGAACTGCACGTTCTCAAGCTGGTAAGTTTTGAAAAAATGCCAACGTTTGTGTCAGATGAGACAACACTCTCTGTAATCGCGTACGTAGCTTTCAAGAGTGAGTGTAGTTCTCATTCATCATATCATATTTATGATTAAAATGCCATCAACGTTTAATATCTGGATGTCTAGCCAATATCTCATCCAATGTAGGTCACGCATTGTCTAAACTTAGCTGTCCATCCTAAGTAATGTTTTAAACATGTTGTTGACTTAAACAACACCGACTCCTTTAGCTAATTAGATTGTCCAAAGATATTGGCAAGTCTTGTAAACATGTCTCACACCGACTCAAAACACTTCTTGTTTTTGTTTGACTGAACAACGTCCTTATATACATCCAAACTATGATTAAAATTCATTATCAAGGTACTTTAACAAGACTAGGAGGCTCAATGTCCATTCACAAAGAAATACGTATCTTTAAAAAAAGAATAACACTGAACTGACTTTTGCTAACACATCGGTGAATTCACTATACTTAAAAATGGGAAACCTTGGTCATTTAAGCAAATGTCAGGTATATAAATGAAAACGGGAACGAGAAAGAAAGAAAAAAGTGAGGGAGGTAATTGGAGCTTGTCAAGACTTTCTAATACACCCAGCTTTACAGCAAAGTTGTTCAACCTCCCCTCCAAAATAAACATTATTAACTCCACAAAGGTCACCACCATTGTGATCCCTAAACTACAGACGCCTTTAAATCACACGTCAAGTATTGTTTAAGATATATTGTTTTTTTTCTTGACATCAAGCGGACATGCAAATGATGCAGAATACATCTAAATGATGTATGCGTTTGTATGTCCGTTCATAGTGAACGAAAGAGAGAGAGAGAGAGAGAGAGTTTGTCCGTTCAGAGCAGAAATATGATTATTGGTCTGTTTTACGTGTCTGGTGATCAGAGTTTGATGAATGGCATCTCAAACACGATAATTATACTTGAATATATATATATATTTCCATCATTAATATACTTCCAGTAATGACATTTTATTTATGGACGTAAAAAAGACCAGGCATCCAAAAACAAGTCTCATTATAATAATATCAATGTTGAATTGTTCTGATTATTTGACAAACATATGCTTTTAAGAAAAAGATAAGAACAGGCTTTAATCAGGTTTTATATTTTTGTATTCATTGTTATCCTGTCCAACATCCGGATCAAGCATCAATTTAGTGTCGAAGATTAATTGTTTGTGTCCATAATATCATCCGGTCTGTCCATTAAATAGACCTTGTCTACACAAAATGACTCCAACTAACCGATTAATAATACAATTTTTTTAAAAATAGTCAAGCACTTGACACTATTGTTGCCTCTATAGCTCTAATAATCAGTTGAGATGTGGGATTTTTTCAGTACAAAATCATGGTATCAGTAAACGCGTAAACAGTGTTATGATACAGAATTGCTAGAAAAATATATCGAGTCAGCATAAAAACACGTGCTTTGCATTTTTGATTAAACGATATCTCATCCCTTCTTTTTTCAGGTGTCGGGACATAAAGTTTAGACAATAACAATTTTACTGGCGGGCAAAAGAAAGTGGGCAGTTTTCAAAATCGTGCTACATGATAATTTACAGGCGTGGTCGTAGGCGTACGGGAAGCCTAATCAGCGGGGGGGGGGGGCAACCACTGGGATTTGCCCGAATTTTCTATCACCCCCCTTGCTTTTTGAAAACTCCCCGCATTTCGGCCACTACATTTTACGATTTCGATAAAAATATTTTTACAAATCTGTTTTTTCAAAAAGTGTTATCTTTTAGAATATATTTTAGCGTACAAGTTGAGTGATTAACATGTGATTGCGATGATTTTTTTACTTACAAATATCAGCCCAATACAAACTAAAACTAAATATTACAGTAACATTTAAAGTAAAAAAAACTCACATGTGAAACGTTATTTGACTTTTGACATCACTTGCATTTGTTGTAGACTTCTTTTTTCACCTGTCTGTACATCCGATAAGCATAACGTTTGTATCACATTGTTTGTAATCAAAAGATGACTCACAGTTCACAGCGTCGGAAAAGACACGTCATCACAAAAAATATTTAAACAAGTTCTTAAATACAATTTTACAGAATATCCAAAGGGAAAAGCAAATGCGATGCACAAAGTTCACAGCGTCGGCAAAGACACGTTATCACAAAAATATTTAAACAAGTTATAAATACAATTTTACAGAATATCCAAAAGGAAAAGCAAATGCAATGTACGCTGCTGTTGGATGCTAAGGAATACTGATTTGTACAGACTGATGAAGAAATAAATTGAAGTAACCATGATGACATTCTTGATTAATTTGAAACATTAATGGTATCATTTTGGTGACATTTCACCTCACATGCCATATGCCAAACCACATAGGCTGACCAGCAGTATCTTAAAATATTGTATCAATGCGATTCATAGGCGGTCTCTTTTAATGAAGGAAAAAAAGAGTCATGACGTGCGCCTTATCTGTACCATTTGTTCCTTATAAGCGCTGGGTTTCAATTCTATGGCCCAAAGTGATTGTCAATGTCACCGTTACTTCTTTTCTTTCTCAAATCAGACATCTACATGATCATTTAAGCTTTGTCTGATCTAATATGGACTGTGACAAGACTTGGTCATGAAATTATCACATAACGCTTGCTTGGGTCGATAAGGATGATGTCTATGCCTAACTAGACTTTGTCATGACCATCTAGACTACCTTCCTGACACCATACGACAGTGACATGACCGCCTACGCTATATCTTGATCCAAGTTATGCTGAAGCATTTTCATCTAGGCGTTATATAATCAAAACAGTGGCTGTGGCATTTACATCTAAATAAAGCGTCGGTCCAAAATGGTTAGGATGTATGCTCATCTAAGATACCTCTAGGTCTAAACCATGAAATCTTCTTGTTCACAAGATCAAATTATGATATGCTATTAATTCTGTGTCAGACATTGATAGTTAGATCTATTTGCTAAGCGATGCATCAAACCAGGCTTGGCAAAAACCAAAATAGAAACATGAGTTCAGATAATAAAAATGGCTGACAGAGGCTAATGGATAAATACTAAAAATATCCTTTACTAAGTCAATTGTCAACAGAGATTGCTGAAATTAAATAGAGGTTTTCATCGTGTTAATTTACAACATCGTACCACATTAAACGTATATTATTTGTTTAGTTATAATGCTCACAGACAAACATACATACAAACACGAGTGTCACAATACACTCCCGTGACTACAGTCACGGTATTCGTGTTATAAACTACATCTATGTATTTACATTACTATGACAAAACTAGCTTGCCAACATGTAGGCCATACTTGTCTGTGGCATTGCCATTAAGACTTTATCTAGAGAATATTCTTTTATTATGTCGTAAAAAAACTCTCTCCCCCTGTCATAAAATGTTATAAAGTTCCCCAAATCGATTTTGACGTTCTCTATATAACTTGTTTTTTTTAAATTTTGTCTATTACAGTTGATGGCGAACTTTACATGATGATGTGTTTGATGATGTAATATTGTACTTGCGTATTTTTCACGAGGTGTAATTTTTGAGGAAAAAAGCTATTTTGAGGTTCACAAGGAGAATATTTTCACATACTAGCATTTATCTTTAACTTTGAACAAGAGCAATGAAACCAAAGCAATCTTCATTTGTAGCACATACAACTTGTCTAGTATTGTTGTTGTTGTAGTATAACCAGGAGCTGGTTTAATCGCGATTACGTAAATCAACGTTTTAAAGGTACATGCTATCAGAGGACCAATTTTCCACATTAGTATTTATGGCGGACGTAAGATCGAGGCATTTAATGAGTGAATTTAAGCTACCGCATTGGTCATCTAGAGTAGGACCACACGAGATAATTTATTCAACTATTCTATTGGTGTGGCATTGGAACTTCCTGTTTGTGTCAATAGTCAACAACAAATCGGGCAGTGCCGATTCTTCGTCGTTTCCTTTTATGTTTCACTTTCGGTTCGCTGTTTATATAGCCTGGCAACCGTAACCTAGATAATATTTTGGTCACCGATAACACCAAGCGCCGCAAGAATGTCAGTTGTTGAACAATGTTAACAGTATGCAATAAAGAATGTCATAGAGTATCATAATATTCGACAAAAATGTGTCTGTAAATAACATTTAAAGATTTTAAACAGACAAAACACGTTTCATACTCGTATGTTTTTGATTGCAATCATGGTTAATAAACTGAATTGTGTGTCATTTGTGAAGTAAAAACGGAGGCAACTAGTTAAGAGACATCGGCATTGATTGTTATTCGGTCAAAGAAACGTTATTACCAATAACAACAGCGGTTGGTGAAAGCCACGGGTCGATTCGTGATTAAACCTCCGTGTCAAGGGCAGGGTTGATGTCAATTAGTACAGACACTTTTTTGTTTCTTGCTGTTGTCGTATTGAAATAAAAAAAAATTCAAACCAAGGAAAGGTGGAGTTGGCATCTTTACAAGAAGACCTGCATGTTCATTTTTGTAGTTTTAAAAATCGAACAGCTATTTATCTAATATTTAATATATTTTCCCTTTTTTTTTACAGAAAATGTTATTTGATTTGTTTTTGTTTACTGTCTGTATTCCTTTTATACTGTTCAATTCATTGTAGAATTTCTATGAAATTAGAAAAGGTTGTCATGTTTATATGTCTACTAAGCATCAGCATCCACAAAGGAAAATAAAAACCGTAAGGTCATTATTATCTGATAAAATAAATCAGCTGTCAAAATTGAAAATATTAATTGTTCAGGCAATCACGTGGAAGGTCATAAACTTTTATCCTCGACAAACTTGAATATTCAGATTGACACAATTAGCATTATATTTTCATGTTAAATTAATCTTGTGTAGACAATATTTTCTGCTAACTTCTAACTTCTTTCAGAAACATATTGTAATCCTACTTCCTTTTTTGACTAAAGTTACTTGTCGGGGAATCATGTCGTTATTATCTTTTCTATCCTGACACTGAAATATATTATCGCGTATCATATTTTTGTAAGTTTTTCTCCCATAGACACTTTATCACAGTGGAATATCTTATCGCATATCATATTTTTGTTATTTTCTCTTCCATAGACACTTGATCTCAGTGAAATATCTTATTGAGTATCAGATTATTGTAAGTTTTTCTCTATCGCGTATCATATCTTATTGTAAGTTTTTCTCCCATATACACTTTATCACAGTGAAATATCTTATCGCGTATCATATTTTTGTTAGTTTTTCTTCCATATACACTTTAACTCAATGAAGTATCATATAATAATTATTATATATTTCTAAAGGCAGCTAACTTGTTACAGCGCTGTTTCTTTTGGGCAGATAGATCTAATGAACTTTCGGGAAAAGGGTCAGGGGGAGGGGATTGTTTCATGATAAATCAACGAATGTGTATTGTCTTGAAAATATTAAACACTTCATGTACGTCTAATCTTGTGACACTTTTTTATTGAATGTAAACCCTTCTACTCGTGAGTTATCTTCCCTTGTTTTAGTAGCTGTGTACGTGCCCCCAGATGCCAAAGTTACTAATTCGATGATCACAGATATCAACAATTGCAAATTCTCGACCCGACTATCTAGTTCTTGTTCTTGGCGATTTTAATCATATCTCGCTAACCAAACAACTACCTAAGTATAAGCATTAGTGTATTATCAGTAAGGTACGAGCGTAATTACAATAACTGTGATATCATGTATGTTTATGCTCACATGTTTTAATTTAACTATGTATAAGCCCATGTCCATATTAATAAGTGTACGGGTGTCACTACAAAACTGTGATGGTATGTTTATGCTCAGATCTATGTTTTTATTTACTTTGTATATATTTTTATTTTTGAATGAAAGTCGCTATGTAGTTGATGTATAAATGTAATAAGACCAGGACAACTCCCTCTTGTAAATGATTATGATTTTACAATATGGTAATGAAAGTATTATTATTATTATTCAATAGTTCTAGATAAAAGATCAAAAACGTTTCAGAGGATAATCAAATCTGAACGCCGGAAATAACAAAAACAGTAGCGTTTTTTTCAAAAAGTTTGATAGTATTGACACGTTATTAATATAACATAAAAACAACAAAAGACAAACGCCAAGCAAAACGAAGTGAATTTGTGAAGAAAGTAATATACGATAAAGACTTGCAGTTTTTGCATGTATCAAGAAAGACGTTTGTGGTTTTGTTTCACACCAATTTTTTTTAGGATATGTCTCGTAATTACTGATTTGCAACCGGAAATGAAACAAATTGGAATTCTGACAACTTGTCCGAAATGGAATAAAAAAAATATTATGTATATTTCCTGATGTTTCATTTCCGTTTGCCAATCTTCTATTTTGCCAATCGTCCGATTATTATAAAACAATGTCAAACAATCCCGCAAAAATCATTGTTGAACCTGCAAACAATCTGCTTGGTTTTATCTCTAACAGTTACTTCACAATTTCACTTTAGTTTTTTAACGTACTTTGAATATATTTCTTACATAATATTTAAAGTTAAATGAAGTTCATTAAACTTGAGTTCAACAATAATGACAATTTGTTGAAAACCATACAAAATATTGAGTTACAGTTAGTGTTAGCATGACTAGAAAAAGCGGCGTGAGCCAGCTCCTCTATAAAACGCTTGTTAAGTCAGTAATGTACCAATGCGCGAGCCTGCGTGAGTTACCCTTCCTTTTTCGTGATCGACGCTGCGATGAGCACAAGACACAGAGAGTATAACCCTATCGGAGTTGTTGCCTCCTTTCTCTTGTGTTGTAGAATTCATCAGAAAGTGTAACAAACTTAAGTTAAGGAAACGACATTAATTGTTTTATGTGTATTTTGGTGTTTGTCTTTTTAATATCAACGATGTAAAAAATATTTAAGCGACTAGTTTGCAGGGTTTATTATAATATAAGTAGCAGAAACTCGTAAAGTGTGACACTTGTGTGATAAATCCATTCACACGGGATTTCATTTCTTAAACCTTATCAAAGGCATATGTGCATATATTACTGTTCTCAATAAGAATAAAGACAATATTGAAATCAATTTGTGATATTTAAACAAATAACGGAACACAAACTGCTTGTTTACAGCAAACCCGCATAATACAAGAGTGAATTAGTGACGCCATCCTTTGGATACGAAAAGGAATCTGATTCGTGAAATTTGATTTAAATACGACATTTCTTAAAGCCCATTTAACAAGGTGTCAGGTAAGTGATTATTTTTTATGATTCTATAAATTCATTATGTAAAATAACAAAACACCTTTCACTGATTACCTTAGTGTCACTATTGAGATGAAAACAAAATTAAATTACATACAGAAATCCTTTGAAAACTCATAATCTTCAAATTATATTAATTTTTATATATTAAACACGGTAATCGGTACCTAAACGATTTATTTTGTACTGTGGTGAAAAAGATTATTTTCATCCTGTTAAAAATTGCGCTGAAAAAAAGCACGAATAACAGTCTTTTAGGTTTCAAAATAAATTCGTTGTATGATGCAAATTGACACATTAATTAATCTGACAAAAAATGTTCCAGTCGGCTATACGTTTTCAGAAGACAATATAATAATGTCAACCTAACGCAATATTGATTGCATGTTGTATTTTAGAAGTTGTTAAATATGTTGGTATCAGCGTTATAAACAGGTATTATGCGTGTTACCAGCTATGATGGTTCCCCTAAACCTTTTAGGCAAAACTAAGGTTGCTCAACGGCATGCGCGTTTCTTATCACTAGGCAATCTCGTGTCGGTACATGTATATACAGCGTTTATTAAATAGTTATCAACTGCTAAGGATAGTATCAAAATGAATTGTTATGAATGGTTTTGGGTCAAAGAAACTATCTGA
>JAUUEB010503554.1:0-10259 GCA_032362205.1 Clione limacina | reverse complement strand
GCACCTGTATATCATTTTTTTAACACATTTTGTTTATCTTTACCTCTAATAGCCTTTGATCTTTATTTTCTGTTCGGTATTTGAAAATCGAACTTTATTAAATCAAAAAGCGTCGTTCTTATAACGTGTACAATATAACAGATGTAAATTGAAGATAATAAATTTACCTCAATGACTCTGTATTTCAAACGAAGTGACGTTTCGCGACCATCTCAGTCGCTTCCTCAGACGTTAATAGTCTCTATACACTCATGAGCTCGACTCAAGATGTCAGATGAGTCAACGTAACAATAGAAGTAGTCAAAGCACTACAAAAACTTAAGAAAGATGGTTCTTTAATTATACTCCCAGCTGATGAAGGTAGGGCCACTGTGATACTTGACAGAAGTGAATATGAAGAGAAGATTTCCAATACTTACTGAGATGGTCGCGAAACGTCACTTCGTTTCAAATACAGAGTCATTGAGGTTAATTGATTATCTTTAATCAATCATGACTCCAGATAATCTGCATTCGAGAAGCTGTAAATTGATACTTTCTTTTCTTCCTTAAATGACTAACTGCATGAGACAACAGGAAGTGCGAGACGCTGCAGACGACAGGGCGGATAGCACCATGAGAACTATGGGTAATGTCCCGACCCTTGACCGAAGATGGGCGTCACCCCTGTGAGGTATTGTGGTCCGGCCTGGCTTGAAATGACGTGACCAAAGAAGGTGTAAAGCATCCCCATTGTGGTCTCCCTCGTTACATTGCAGACAGCTCAGATTCCCTGCTTTTCATTAGCGCCCTTGTTCATTTCCGGTCTAGCCTCACGACAGTAACCATTAATTTTTCTTTTCAAATTGAAACTGCATTTTAGTTATAAGCAGTGTCACTTTTAATTTCGTTAAATTTCTAACTGAAACATCTTTCTTCATGTTTATTTCTTGATTAAATTGATGCAGGAAGTCCTCTTCAGCAGGCGCGTATCCAACGAGACGTGGGGGAATGCCCCCCTCTTTGCATCCGAAATGCTCTAGATTTGCACCAACTAAACCCGAATAACAAAAATGATTTGACACATGAAAATATTGCCCCCCCCCCCTTCAAAATCATGAATACGTGCCTGCTTTTCAGCATATACAGTTTATAGGTATATGTCGTGTTAACTGGTAAGTTGATTTGCTATGTCATCACCATGTCATTGGTTAGACATAACGGCTCTGATATGTCAATATTACTTTAAAAATCAACACTATAACGTCAATGAAATAGAAATTAAGAAAATTCGACAAGCCGACCTCTTATCATAAGTTAACAAATTCATCGTGTACCAGGGCCAGGCGCGTAGCTAAGAATTTGAAGTGGGTGATAACCTTGCAATTTTTTTTGGAATGAGCTATAGCGGCGTAAATCTAGAGCATTTCGGAACACAAAAGGGGGAAATCACCCAAGTTCCCCTGGCTACGCGCCTGATTACGGTCATCCAAATTTATCGCTTTTTCAATCTATCTTAATATTTGCAATTTTCTTCGTTTTTTCTTCATAATTAGATGTTGCGCCATCAAAGCGATCCTTGGTGACAATGATTAGTGGATAGTTAGCGGAAACAGCCGGAGCAGCAGATGAGGGACGTGACTGCAGGAAATGACCTCTGTTCTCGCCTCTAAGCCCTCTATGGGACTCTGCTGATCACGTAACAATTGGTTCAAAACGCCTACTTTTTTGAACAGCTAGCAATCAGGTGTGAGACTGCCCTTCGGTTTGTACAACAAAGCACCAGTTCGCGTGCTATGAATTTCAATGAGACCCTTAGGTCATGTCCGGTTACTGTGATCAATGATTATGACGGGAAGATGAGGCCACAAATCACATCCTTTCAGCCGTGTTCCAGAAGGAAGTTTGACCTTCTTGGCATTAACTTTCCGTCGCTTGTTTTTAAAGCTTCGAAAACGACGATGATGAAAGGAGCAGTCATTAAGAGTTTTCGTTGGAACCCATCGTTAGGCCCATGACAACATAACATTTGTTAATTCGCAAGAATTTTGAAGGGTGAGTAATGATTAAAGTGTTAGAAGGTCAAATAATCTCATTACTGACTGGTTCTTATTCTTTCCAAGTATAGCAAAATGTTCCCCATAACCAGTTTTAGGAGACTAAAGAGTTCCGTCGCCATTATAACCTACTAGCCTACCATGTTTTCTTGGAGACTGGAGACGTTCTTACATCTATTCTCAAAATTATAGAATTTCTTGCAGACACAAAATGACGGCTGTCACGAATAATAAACCATCATATTCAATTTGGGTTATGTGGGGTTCATCTCTCCTTCCAATATGCTGATTACTTATTTAATGTGTACGTCACCAGTCCTAGCTAGACTACAAATTGGTCATATTCATCTCAAGGAGTATTCCTGTCTTTTTTTATTCATCTATGCATCTTGACAACTTTAAATTTTTAGATACCATCGATGCTTTTTCCCCTCTTTAGTTTCTGAATCTAAAGTTTCACTACGCTGTTATAGAAATCATTATTTTTCTTTAGAAAACGTCGCCCAATTTATCTTGTTTCAATAGGGTATATTATATAAACAACGGCTACGATTCAGGGATCATTGAAACCTCCAATGAGCCGGAATGTGGTAAGTACATATCTAAATGTGACATTTGATAACCAGACGAAACATGAATAACAGATAAACGATGACATAATGTCATAATGACAGCATAATAAATTACATCCTTTATAGCCTACATTCTTCATTTCAACCTAATGACATTGTTATAAAAATCATTATTTACTTTGTATTACTCAACGGCGATAAAACAACTTTTAGTAATGAGATAAGTGGGACATTTCTGACCTTATCAAAACACCTCGCCATATTGGGAGGGAGTGAAAATAATATTCTAGGATCGTGACAACCGTATGTTATATGGGTCGAATCAACATGTCACAGGGGTTGTAAACGCCTTTTGTTTTTGTATAGATATAGCCCAGACAGAAAATATAAACAGCAATTTTATCCAGATGTTCATGTGGACACTGATGATTTCTAATTACATTGCTTAACTCTAACTGTGGTCACACAGAACTTTTTGTCGGTACACATTTTACGACTGTATATTTGAAACACACGACAAAGATGAAATAACTAAACCTTCGAAGTGCAAGGTCAGTCAAAAAAATTATACTTATTCATATTTGAAATAATGAGGAAGATAACATAACTATCTTTAAATACTATATCCAATTATAGGATAGTTTAACACTGATGTCACGTGCACTCTCTTTTCTCCCTTCATGTTCTTTGCAATTCAGTCATTGAAATCAATAAATCTAATGTGGAGCCTCCAGTCTATTGCTATATTATAATATAGCCTATATGAAACTGAAAATGACAAACGAAAAGACTAGGATAAAAATACTCAGTATAAAATACTGCAATAAAACGTAATCAATGTAATCATTCGAGTAAATGATCTCATGCGCCGTGTTTTCTCTCGAGTAACATACACCACTATGTTATCATAATAACAGTAAGCCTGCCCTTTTTGTGTTGGTGCGAAAGAGAATCAAGCAGAGATATGAAAGACTCCGGTAAACCAACAATAATAATACAAGACCTCTCAGATGTTTTTGGCTTTCACCTCTGGCCCAGACAAAAGACTGTTATTGGACAGTTATGTTGCTATAACGCTGAATGCAGGAAAACTGTGCCCCGTTGTGCAGAATCATTGCAGGAAGAGGTCCTTGAATAGGTCCAGAGGTCTCTGGTGAGAGCAAGAGGGCACCCATGGGATAAAGACCTGATGGAAAAATCATGTTAGAAAAGAAGTATGATAATTCACAAGGCACGTGCAAAGAATGTATACAAATCTGGGCTTAGACCTGTGGGTCAGTAAGTCCGTCGGGATCACTTTTTTATGTGGTCGGGATATCGTACTCAGATTACATCCAGTGAAAGCGAGATCCGGCCTCCGGTTTAGGAAAACACAGTCAGACAACAGTCCTTGTTGATCAATGCAGAAACCATTGAGTTCAGCGTTTGATGCTTCTTTGCCCTAACTAGCACCGGTACTCAAGGGACGTAATCAATTTTTTCTAAGCAATGAACTTAACTGTTCATGAGGAGGTGATAGGAGGACAATCAGATTAAAATCATTATTACAGAAGAATAAATGTTTCATTTAGGACAAAGAGCAATATTGTTGTTAGAATGGAAAGAGCAGCACCATCTAGTTACAATGATCAGGTGATTGATTGATCTTATTGCCGGATGCCAGATGGTCCCTGTATTCAATGATCAAATAGGCTTACATGTTATGTATCGGACTGACCAGCCAATGTCAGCGTGAAATAGCTATTTCTAACTTCTGGAAAATAGTTAACAAGCTTGATACAAAATACATGAGCTTGGTCTTTTGTGATTTGTTATCTTCAAAGACATGATGAAAGAAAACATGAAGCGGGCTGAGATTGGTCATTTTTGTTTGAACGCCAGATAATTTAATCAAAAGTCTGGCTCAAATGACGTTTTTGAAGTTGTTTTTTTAATGTGATTCATTCGATAAAAGCTCTTGACGGTAGAAATATCGACTTTTTTCACAATTTCCAGAGACATTCAAAAGTACGGTTTTCAATTAATTGTTGCTATTGCTCTCTAAACAGAAAATGGCCAAGGAAAAATAACTGAAAGTCTATTAGATATTCCAGTATATTAAAGATATTCTATTCCGTCCACATACATCACTAAGAAGAAAGTTGACATGTAAGTTGTAAAGACCTTACAATCGTCTTGACAGATGTCTTTGATCTGTTCTCTTCCTTGTAATCCCTGCTTGGATTCGTCTGAGTAGGTCTGCCACTTGTCTTTATAATGAACAATATTGATTATACTTAGAACGAATTCACATAATATTTCTATTGCTGATAATAAGAAGTGTAATTGTGAAAATAATACAGGTAATAGCCGTTAGGAACAATAGAAGCATTATTGAAGTTCTCCTGGTTAAGAGTCACAACCGGTGCACTGTGCGGTTCATTGGGAAAATGATAATGAATGATAAATCAACCGTACACTTTCACTGCCAGTCGCATTTCCTGCTTCCATTCCACTCTCTTTTAAAAGGGAAAACGTAATACATCAGCAATAGAATCACAGAAGTAGTAGGAAATCCGTTATTCACAAGAGGATAAAACATCAAAAAAAATATCTTCACACTGCGATTGACGATTGGTAAATGAAGGAAATTATTCTTGGGGATTTACCTCTCTTTGCAACACCGTATTGAATGTTTTTGACCGACCGACTAACCAATTGTAACAACAGAGCCCACTTCATTATTATCAATATTCCTCTCAGCCAAAGTATTGACAATCTGATGTCAGGCTGTTCCTTTTCATCTGCCACATTATTGTTTATTTAGACACATAAGAGTTTAAGACGTTTGGAAACCAGTTGGCGCCGTGTAATGCTTCTAGATATGTTTTTTTATATTATATTTTGTAATTTAAAAAGTTTTTATTACTCAGTATATATATTTATATATCTATTTTTGAAAATATCCATAAAACGATTTATTTGACAAGTGAAGACAGACTTTTTGGCCACCCTACGCTGGTTTGAAAATACATTATTCCACTTTCCACCTCGATGGCAAATAAAAAGATTAACGTGTCATAACTAACGAGTGTATGTGTAATGTTTTCTCTCTTTCTCTTTCTGGGTCTTTATTGTACACTAAGCATACCCCCCCCCCCCCACCCCACCCCTATTTAGCCGTCCTATAGTCAGCGTTAGCCTTCTTCTGATAACTTTATTATATTCATTGTTTTAATCATTCTTTACGCTAAAACAGTTTGCTGCTTCTGTGTGGTCTTTGAGTGCAGAGTAACGAGTTTTATAGGAAATGGCGATCGTTCTGTCTTTTATTTATGAGTGAGCAGCGACCGGAACCCAATTACTGGTCCTGGGAATTGATCTGGAGCGGAGAGTAATTTTGACAAGACGTAGGCGGTCAAGCGTTAGCTTCATCAATGACCACTCCCTTTATCAACGGGTTTTGCACTTGATTATAACTAAGACATGAGCCATTTCTCTTCAACGTTTATCTACATTTTCTATCATTAATGTATAGTAAGAAACAACGTAGAATTCAACGTTAGTGCCGTTTTTTTAGGGTAATGTCGACAACACTATTGTTTTTTATTATCGATACATTAAATAAGTAATAATGGCATGAAAAAAGGACCAGGTCCGCTTATGATACGAAGACTATGCCCTTTCTCTAATGAGTTTTTAAGAACGTAGTTTATTATGTTTATAAACCCCATGAATACTCGGGTATTTCCCCATACAATAACGTCATAGTGAAATAGATCAAAGGAACAACGAATTATGTGCGGTTTCACAAATGGCCAGAAAAAAATGAACTTTCAATCGATACCAACTTTTTCTAAAACTCATAGTTCATGGTTCCATCGGTTAGACGGGATTGTTGAATCAAGCGTTAACTCAGAAAATCAAATCTGACTCCGTATATTTAAAAAATGAACACACGATGCTGATGAATCAATAATATATGCATGAGACCACAATAAAGTAAAATAGAACGCGGTATTTCACCATCTTGTCTCTTGAATACACTCTTGTCAAAAAGATATTAGAGACAGAATGTAGAGGCCTTGAAGATACAACGTTGTTAAAGCTGAGAATATTATTAGGCCCCAAAAGGTTGTTTGGTTAGGGTAACATGTAAACAAAAATATGGTAGGTAGGTAGGGATTTTGTTTTTGGGGGAGCTCTGATTAAGTAGTGAGTGGGTCTATTGCGAATTTGTTAAGACAATGTAGCCACTAGCCATGAACCTAAGAGTTTGGTCAATTCCAAGTCCCAACGGACATATTGATGTCAACATCAAATTGTTCTTCTTTGATATTGGACACCTTGGCCAGGGGTCTGTCATCAACAGGATGGTATTCTTTGAAAATATCACAAACTAACTTTTCATATGGATATAGTTTAATACTTATTGTTGCTTCTTGGTGATAACACTTTACAACGAATACAGCCACTGGAACAGTTTAGTTTGTGCTGTGTACGCCATTTTTGCTGTACACATTTTTGTAAACAAGAGTTATCTAACTAGTTAAGTGCCCATGATACGGGTGGGATTTAGTCAATACTAGATATTAGTGAGTACTCTATCGGTTAAGGATTTGCGTAGCTACATTTTTTTTTCACTTGAAAAAAGTCTAGGGTCGGGGCCATTTATAGGGTCGGGGCCATTTATAGGGTCGATCGGGTAACCATGACCAAATAACTGTTTTGGGCCTCATGTAAGTTAAACCTAGCGGCAAGTATTATGATTATTAAACTCATCATCTGAATGCAGCTGGTCACAAATTTGACTGTGGCGATCGCCAAAAAAAACAGCAACAGTAGCAGCACCACCAGTAGCAACAGCAGCACAAGGAGCAGCAGCAGCAGCAGCAGCAGCAGCAGCAGCAGCAGCAGCAGCAGCAGAAACAGCAGTAAGTGGTAAAAGTGCATTGCATAAAATAACCAAGCATTTGTGTCTTACCGGAAACGGCTACCACGTGGTTATGTCCGCTGACAACGTGCTTGAAGCTGACGTCAATGTCCACAGTTTTTGGTGTAAAAGAATCGGTCCTGGTACCATCTCCAAGCTGACCATGATTGTTATTCCTGGTGACAAGGTATAATATTATTTTTATAAGTTCGATAACATAATACGGTGTTTAGGATTGTCACCGTTGGCTGAGTTATAAGAAATAATTAACGTTAAAAGAAATCAAGCATTGCCTTCCAGAAGCGTCTTGGGAAGAAAGACATATTCAGCCATTGTCTTTACCATTGAGATTAATAACACTTACAGGTCGTATCATGTCATAATCAATAAATGTTCTGCTTGCTTTAAAGTCTCTTTGAAAAAAGCCGAGAACTATGGTTACGTTTTGGAAGGGTTGGTTTACATTATTACTTCATTCTCTATGAACCAAAGAAAATAACTTTGCTATCTGTTCATCTTGTAATTCTGTTCTGAGATTTCCTCTATCAAATGCTTTATTCATAGTGAAGCCTTTTGCATTCAAAACAGCACAGGATACAAAGTTTTTCTTTCCTCTGCTATGATTTAACCATTATTCTTAAGGACAATAAATTATTCAGTAAAAGTGGGTTACATTATTCTGCCATGAAGGGATATGATGGTGGTTTTTGTTATCGACAAAGCTATACCATAACTCATTTACAGACATCATTGATCAACTTTATTCAAATATTATACCCCCAGCGCGAGTAGCCTAGTACAATTGGGAAAACTCCATAGTTTCCCCCTGTAGTAATTAAATCTAATTGGTTATAATGACACATCTATCACTAACGGAACATTTCTTTTGCCATAATGACATTTAAAGGTCGACAACTCACATTTCACAGTAACAACTATAAACGGCAGTATTATTAATCTTTAGACAAACTGCAGACCAAAAGGCCACGCAGGGCGTCTATGCAGTTGTCATCTCTCAAGGCCTCTCTGGACTGTGGACAGTGATGTATTTACGTAAAACTATTATTGTTCAAAGGACAGCTTGTATAAAAACTATGCAAGTGACATCTAGCGGCCATGTGTCAAAACAGGCTTGATCATTTGTACAAGCAGAAGTATACTACAGAGGCTGACATTTAGCATCCGTCTACTGGCTGCATCATTATGTGTCACCAATGCATAATATCTAAAAAGTGAGCTTTGCACTTTAACTTTGTATATCCGTGTCTCTCTTGTCGATGAAAGAAAGAATTTTGGCAGCTTTTGACATCTAGTCAAGCAAAGGTGCTGCGTTATAATTGAGGCGTGTTTTTTGGTTATAATAATATGCTTTTTTGGTTTTACATTTAAAGTAATTTATATAACAAAGTTTTTCCCGACTGAGAAGTTGATGTTTGTTTTTGTCTTTATGGTACACAAGGACAACGCCCTTCGTCCCATCATATAAAATAGACTATCTAAATAACTAAGTTCATATGTTGGAACATATAAAAACGGACCTAATAACATTGTACAGATACCACACATAAATATGAAAAACACGTTAAAATAAACATATTTAACTCTAAAGTTAATGCCTTACTCAAATATAATTCTTTATATACACCCTATAGATCTATCTTGTCATTGAGATATTGCAGTCCGCGACCCGCGACATTTTTTTCCTTCTCATTGTTGTCAATATCATTAAGTACAGAGTGATCAATATAAGAAAGACAGTCAGGATATATTCTTACTTAGATAATATTTTGCAACTTTGAACCGCAGCTTTAAACATTTTACTGCAATTCTCAAGATTAAAATTTCAACTTATCACAACGTTTAATTCCACCAAAATCCTCAGTGTGCGATGAGTGACTGCCAGTCTGGCTGCCAGTTTGAGTGGTTGAGGCACCAGTCGGACAACTTAAAGGTCGCATATAGGATATTTCGCAACATTTGCAATATGATATTTGTTGCCCAACTGTGTTATTGATAAAGTTGGCCCGACTCTTTTTCTGCTATTACTTTAAACTATGTTAAAAATTGTCGTTTCTTTTTATTTCTTTTAAGTCATTGTCTAACAAAATTCTGTCTCTTTTTGGCCTAATCGGCTGGATTTTTCCCGATAATGGTCTGATTTTGGCTGGATGTTGCACAACTATGTGAGTGCATTTATATCCCCCCCCCCCGAGGTATCCTAAGTCTATTGTATCAATGCATGTGAATTATCCCTGGATATTTTAATCATATATCTTGTTTATATGCTAACAACTCACCCTGCTACAGCAATAGCACCATTTGAGTAGAGGAAAACAGAATGTCTATCCCCGCATGCCACAAGGTTGACTGGACAGGGGAGATGTTTCAGCAGCAAAGGGTGTGTCTGTTCAAAGAATGAAAACAATACTTGACTTTGATTAGAGATTTTGAAGCTCTTCAATTATTTTTACTGAGAGGCGTATAAATAATTAATTGAACCAGTAGCCCGTTTAAAGAAGCCATACATTTAATATCATCTACGGTTCTTCGACATGTAGAACTCGTCTGTTAAACTTTTAGATGTTCTCAAACGACTGCTGTGATTTCATGTTAGACTTCAATAGACATTAACTTCAAAAGGTAATAATCAAGTAGGGGGGGGGGGGTTTGAAATAATTTGTATTTTCTCATGTTTTCAGACTGTTTATAACTGTATAAGTCGTATAAAAATAAGCATTT
>JAUUEB010503543.1:0-10259 GCA_032362205.1 Clione limacina | reverse complement strand
TGGCTGCCATAAACCCCTGTGACCGCCTAGCTTGGCGTGGAAGATTGAGACAAGTCAAGCGGGCCCTACCCTCTGTAAAAGATTAATTTCGGCCCGTACAAATAAACATGGATATGATGATGATGATGAGACTGGAATACAAAAATCGCATATATGTCCTTTGAAAAACAACAACAAAGGATTATCAAAAATGTTTAAGATCAGAAACACAATGCGTACAAAATGCGTACATTTGAGGTTTAAAAATTCGTTGCCATGGCGGTCAAAGCTGCAATAGGTATCGGTATTGTAACAAAAAAACATCCTCTCTTCTTAGTCTTAGTCTAATCACAGGGACAGGATGATTAAATAAATAGGTATACAGGAAGGGACATATTCAATTTAATACATTGTTTGAGTGAAATTAAAAATAATAGAGTCATCTTAAAACCATCCGTTCGATGCAAACAAAAGGAAAACAGTGGACAGTTTTGTAATGATCCTGCCCTTCTTCAATCTTCAACTTCATCAGGTCAGGCAGGACCAGATGATAATTTAAATAACAAACAATAACAAACTGAGTCAAATAACATCAGTTTATTGGTTGAATAAAA
This sequence comes from Clione limacina, assembly GCA_032362205.1. Classification (NCBI taxonomy): domain Eukaryota; kingdom Metazoa; phylum Mollusca; class Gastropoda; order Pteropoda; family Clionidae; genus Clione; species Clione limacina. Next base: position 9,666 of record JAUUEB010503543.1, on the reverse strand, counting down.
AGCTCATGCATACTTTACCCTTTTCAAAGCAGTGCTTAGACTTGTGAATTCTAAGACTCCGTCTAGTTGTTATGGAAGACATTGTGTATAAATTATACCAAATCCGACTGATAAGAGATGCTAAGAGATGGTGTCCGCCATCTTTTTTGTTGTTTGTTTGTACCACACCCACATCCGGGAATCGGAGCGGTCACGCCCACCTTATAAGGGGGTGTGGTAAGGAGAGATAAGAGATGCGCGTGTTATATTTTGGGAGTAAAGAAATATGATGCTCACACTGAATTTAATTATCTTTTAATCACAAGAAATTCAAGTCTAACATTGCCAAAACGTTACTACACACATTATGAGGCGTAGTTTCTTGTTGTTTGTAATATTATTTAAGAAAAAGTTTACAGCATATCGAATGCAGATGAAGATGCGTACGCCTTCGAGCATGTAGAACATAATATATATCGCAATCTTTTATGGTATATAGTTCTACAGCATAAAAAGATAAATGTATATATATTTAAACAACATATTTGATAGAAAGAGATGTTGGGGGAGAGGAAGAGCGCGGACGAGTTAGAGAACCGATATTGTTGTTTTCTATAAGTCAAGTAGAGAGAACAGTATAGTAACAGTATCAGCAGAATGGCAATGATTATGAAATAAAAGTGAAGATATGATGGGTATACCAAGTCATACCCAGGAAGTCATTTTTTTGGGGGGATGTTTTTTTTGGAGGGGCAGACTAGCATGGACATCCACATGATTTTATCCCCAAAATAAATGAGAGTAAAAATCGTACAGTGGCCACCTAGGGGAATTCTTTGACAATTTGATTCGTTCATCAGGGGTGTAGCAAGGAATTTTTGGTGGGGGTGATTATTTAACAAGCCAAGCGGAGCCAGGCAAAATGTTTTGAAATATAGAAGCTAAAAGGTGCATTTTAAAGCAATTGTGCTACCCGGTGGGGGGATGATGGACATGCGCAGGATTTTCCAAAATATATGAAAGTAAATTGACACGTACAGTGGTTTCTTTCTTCAGCAATTTGATTCATTCATAAGGAGTGTAGCAAGGAATGTTTGGTGAGGTGATTATATAACAAGCCGAGCGTAGCTAAGTGAAGAATTATGAAATATGGCAGCTAAATGGTGCATTTTAAAGCAGTTTTGGTACTCGCCAAATGAAGGGGGATGATGGACACCCGCATGAATGTATCCCCAAAATATATGAGAGTTAATTCACTCGTACAGTGGTCAATTTGTTTGGCATTTTTATTCTTTCGTCAGGAATGTAGCAGCAGGGTGGGAGTTTGGCGGGGGTACTATGTAACAAGCCGAGCGTAGCGTAGCAATTTGGAAGCTAAATTGTGCATTTTAAAGCAATTTGGGGAACCGGTGGGGGATGACATACCATCCTTCGAAGGCAAACATCCGTTTTAAAAGGAGTCATCGCTTGGGAGGTGCCAAGTAATACATTATCGTTTTATTGAATTATTCTAATAAGCAGCGCAAATGAAAACTGCGGAGACCCCCAAAAGTCACTTACTTAGGTATTTAGCGGCCTTTTAAATTACTATGGGACTTTTTTAGTCGTGGTTTTTGTTGGGAAGCTTTGCAATTATTAGTTTGAATTCTCAAATAACGCCTAGACCAATGAACCTACGTATCTACCGCCTACCTACCTACGTCTTAAAGGCAAATATAATATAAGATTGTTTTCTAATAAAGAAAACAAGTACATATCTCGAAATTACTATAATATTGCCGTAAAATGATAAACGAGAAAACACAATACTATTAGATATCCCAATATCACGCGACAGGTTTATGAATAAAGAAGCATACGTGCACATATAATGATACATATGATGAAGATGATATATTCAGCCATGAAGAGTGATTGTCCGGCCTTATGCTAGAATCAACTTGTCAGAAAAATGTATATGATATAACGATTAATGAAGATTTAACGTGACAGTGGTGATAAATATAATGGATACATTTGCCAATTTGGCCATTTGTGCTGAGTATCACGTTATTCGGATAAAACCGATGCAATTACTCAGGATTAATAATTAATCTCCACTATCCCTAGGTGTTGTGGTACGTTAGGGCAGGTCATAGTTATTATATGAAGACTAAGTTAGATGATAAATTGCCGATATAACCGTTTTTTGCGACAGTGACGAAGTTTGTTTGCTATTTTCTCAGGACCACTGTATAGACAACTTTAAGGTGTATGCGTTCCATTGTATAAACTGTTCTCCAAACCGTGGTTCACTAAAAAAAAAAGATAAAGCTAATGTGATGAAAAACGTTATTCAACCCTGTTTACGGTACTCATCCCAGATGTTGCAATCTACAAGCTTCCCTGTTTTGAGGATTTCACTTTGGGGCATCACCGCAAGTTTTCAACACCCCCCCCCCCTCTCTGTTTCACGTAGCTTCAGGCCTGTAGAATCTAAAATGTGTGTTCTTTTCATTTCTTTTGTCTACATTCCTGTCCAGTGCCTGGTAACATTCTTCAAAGTGAAAGATGCATTTCAGCAATTGAAGCGTTTTGTTTTGATTCGATTTTTGGAATTGAAGAAGGTAGAGATGTCTTCTAAAGGAACAATACCTGAAAATCTAACTTTAAATATTAACTGAGAATATATAAACTATAATCAACTGACTCTGGCCAAAAAATTCTACATAACAATTAACGAGACATTATACAAGTGAGTACTCAAGCTATGGCAGTTGTCAATTATACATGCACCCTTCTAATGTTCTCTCATTACGTTTCATTATAACCCTGATATATATATACCAGATTATAGACGGCCTCGACCATAAAATAAAATTATCGGTAATCATTTATATTTATTGAAATTGACGACGAGATGCACAATATCAATAACATAATAATGTGTACCGAGAAAGTGGATTAAGACAAATAACCGTCTGAGTGAGATAAAAGACGTTTTGTGAACTGCAGGAAATTTAAAAAAAAACTATGGTGTAAACAAAACAATTTTTTTTCACTTATTTCTTCCTAAATAGCTAAGTATTGACGATTCATTTTTGCAGATGGTCTTATATCAAAACACATTACATGCTCGTTAATTGTATTCGCGTTAATAAAAAGTTGATTATTTGTTTACTTGTAAAACATAAATGCAAAATTAACCTTTGAGGTAGAGCAATGATGTGAGTTACAGAGAAATGTTTTCAATTTGTAATTAAAATTTTGATACACAGTTATTTGTTAATGATTTTGATAACAGACTTTTTAGCTATATTTTATTGATAACAAATGCATAACGTATAACTTACCTGCATGTTTGAATTATCAAATTTGGGAACCTTTCAAGTGTTTTAGAAATAAGAAGGTAGTCTTCTTAGTTGGAAAACTAAACATGTTTCAAAGTTAAAGCTCTGGTGATTAATACAAACAGCTTTTCTCCCTATAACTTTTTTAAGAAATCATGTTTAACAACTTTAAATATAACTATAGTAAGTGCAAGTCCATTGTTGTAACAACCACATATTGGGCAAATGTAAAAATAAAGCAAGTAGCATTAACAATAAATAAAATAATGCTGTGTTGATTTTGTTGTTTTGTAATTGTTCCAATAAGAATATGAGAGCATAAAATATATTTAATAAGTACACTTGATGCAGCATGGATCTCATGACTTGAATACATTTGTTAAGTAACTACATTTCATCTAAACTCTAGATTAGCTTTTGTCCAATATCTTGATTTTATACAAACCAAAGCATAAAAGCAATAAAGCTGCAAATATATTGTCACAAAGGCTGCTGTAATATAATCGTTTATTGAAAAGGTGTGCTCAGAAAAAAAATCATTATTGCTCCATTCGAGCGCTGGTTTGTATACATAATGTTATTTGCACAATAAACTCATATCGTTATAAGCGTAGCTTGTTATGTATTCAATCCCACTTCCACATTATATTTTCTACTTATGAGGCGGCACAATCCAGTTTTTCAATCATACAGACACACAATGAGAAAGGTCACTGACTGCCAATGATATGTTTGCAAAACATTCAACTTACAATAATAATGACAAATCTCATAATGAATTGATCAAATAAAGGAAAACAGAAAGACATTAGGCCAAAAAAATAGGTATGTTTCCACTAACCCGACCGACCCTACCGCTACCCTCCCGACCCTACCAGATTTTTTTCAGAAAAATATTTTTTTTTAAATATTTTTTTTAGATTTTTTATTAGGAGATTCTATTCTGAACTGATCATCACTGTAAAGTAGAAATACAGTCTGTCTGATCTCCTTGAATCCAGAAATCATAACATTTTTTGACATTCAGTTGGATTTTGTTGATTTTTTAAATCTGTAGACACGGTGTCGCCAGATAATCCCTTTGATCCGAAGGATTAGATGAACCACGCTGACCGTCAGTGTTTTATCCTCACGATAAACAGCTACATTTAAAAGGCGTAAGTTTTTTGTTTTTTGTTCGATTTAGAGAACATGAAAGTCTATTTTACACAAATATCGAAACTTTCATATTAAACAAAATATCAACAGTTTGATTTCGATACTAATCGTGCAACGCTAGAAATACAATGTGTCCGAGAAACATTGCACGTCTTTGAAGACGAATAACGAGAGAATGATTTTAAATAATTTGATGCTATGTTTTGTAGATTAAATTGTCACTTATCAACGATATGTTTTTGCAAAATGCACTTTGAAAGTGCACTTTTTTCATCAGAACAGGAAGTGCATCATTGGGACTTTAGGCCGCTTACATTGAAAACGTGCACTTCATCAAACACCACACCGAAACATATACCTTTTTGTATTTGCTCTCATTTGATAGATATTCATCGTAATTTAGCAAATAAGGCAGTTTTCAAAATTTGATAAGTGACATTTTAAGCTGCAAAAAATCGCATCAAATTATATCAAGGCATTCTCTGGTTATTCGTCATCAAAGACGTACAATGTTTCGCGGACACACTGTATGGTCACGTCTTTGGACATATATATATATATATATCATAAAATCCACTCGTCGAAACCCACTCGTTTACTCTGGATATAGGGGAAATGAAGTTCAAACATCTTTTAAAGGCTTTAGTTACGCTTTCAAATATTTTTGAAGTTTCTATATGTAATATAATACCAATAGATGGCCAAAATTGAATCGGGACGCCTCTAAACTTCATCAAATTTGTGATCAGACACCGACAAAACTTGACACTCGACACTTAAGAACTTGTTACCCTTTTGTGTATCATGTCTCTTATTCTGGTTTCAAACAATAACTGGTGAGATCCAATAGTCACAGTATACGGTGCTCTTTAAACAAAAGAATCTACTGTGTCTAGCTTGTCACAGAGCTGACAGTCTAAAGGGCATACGGGTAAACTATCGGCTTGCAGGTCCACTCAACTTGCTTTGGGGTCTAGCTCCTCTTTGGACAACCTTTCATTTCAAATATGAGAACTGTCCACTGCAAGGTCATTTATGTTATGTTACATTTCGTTTCTATGCAACTAGTTGAACATCTCTGTCATGGTTAATATCAAGGGTTATATTTATATGAATTTTCCAAAAAAATAATCTGTTAAAACATATTTTGCTGAAATTCTACTTTTTACACCTGAAAAAGAATAAAGTAACGTTTTGTTAATCTCATACCATTCCAGAAGACTATGTCTTGAAAGGCATATTTGATATAAAACCATATACTACTTTTTACATTTATTTATGTTATTTTTATGGCATACTGTAAAAGTTTACAACTTATTTCAATGTGTTATGTTGTGGCTTTGAGCCTATGGTATATCACGATATGCCCTCAACCTGAAATATGAGATAATAAGTAAGTGTCAGAAGTCTTTAATTACTGAAGACGGTTATGGGTTGATATAATACGATCAGTAATAATTTAACACAATATTCATTTTGCGCTGCCTCTATATAAGTCTGTTATCCAAGTAGGTCTTTTTTCTACGTGTGAAATATTGGAGTGAAACGTAGCAAAATAATGCTATGTCAATCGGATAAGGAATCGAAAAAGCATCTTTGTCAATAACATAATCGCTTTATGGTACCATATTGGGATTTTTTTTAATGATTCATGAATAAAGTCTCAGCTCAAATTTATCTTTCGGCTTGAAAAATGTGGACATTTTTCTGACATAAACATTCGTGTTTTTTAAACTATCAGGTCTGTATTCTTAAACTTAATATACTTAAAGCCATCTCGGTTCACTTTTAAATATTCCTATCTACTTTTTACCCTCATTTGTGTCTACACTAAAAGTAGTATTTTAAACTGTGGTTAGGTAGAAACGCGCAATCAAATTTGTGGGACTAAAAATTGACAAGTTGATTGGATTTTTAAGCTATAGGAGAGGAGGGCTGAAAACTTGAAGTCTTCCGTTTGTATCAGCAGTTCAAACCAAAAATCGCATTTCACGTTTACAAACCTCGAAGAAAATATGTAAAACTAGAATTTCGAGTCGCTTGCAATATGTTTATAAGTAGTTACCATCAATTTCTTCTATGCTTGAGATGTTCTCACCGCTGACATTAACGCTGATTTCCAAATACTTTTACCCCTTTCAAATCACAGTTTATTCGGCAAGGTATCAACGCCAGTTCATCTCGTGTCACACCAATTTCAAAGAATCAGTTAAACAAATGGTAGCTGTGGCCCGTGCCTGATCAATCAATTCTCATCTTAAGACATCTTTTGTTTAGTCATTATCGAGTTTCCATTTTTTTTCTTAATTGTTGCGCACTGGTTTACTCAGTGCATGAACTGTGAACGATATTATTTTTATTTCATAAAGCAAAGTTTTAATTTATTTGCAGACTGTTTAAATCTTACAATAATGGCACAAAAGATAAAATGAATCGATAAATGTTCATTTGGGATGTTTTGCTATCTTTCGCAAATGGGATGAAAAGTCTTTTAAGGTTCGCTTATTTACATTAATAGAATATTGTATATAATTGTTTGCATTTGGTTTCAGGAGAGGTATAAGTGAAGCCTATTTATGATAACAAAATTAACGCCCTACATTGGAATACTACAGTGGAAATCAGCAATCTGTTATAAGACCAAATATACGTTGAAATGTTTGTATCATATATATTTACTGCATTCATTATTGAAAACAGTTACTATTTCAAAGTTTAATTTGCATGTGCAGTGTATTTTTTAGCTCCAAATGCATATTAAACCGACCTAATCCAATCATAAAACAATATCAATTATACATAATTTTTTGATTCGAAACCAACGTGTCCGACGGGAAGAACGTCGTTTTTACCGGCACTGCTATGTACGCCCCGCGTATAAGAAGATGAGCGAGAAATAATCGCACATGGCATCCCATAATTGATTCAGCACATTGCCGCCTCTAATCACGGTCATCACGTTCTGTACGCCTTATAAAATAGCTTTTTTGCCTTAATCTTACCGTAAAAATAGCACAACCTGGAGAGAACATCGATAATTGCAACGGAATATCAGGTTTTCCTTCAAGTGATTTTTTTTTAAATCCGTTGTTAATCGTGTTGATAAGGTTCAGCAAAACCTGCAGACGTTTTCCATTTGGTATAATAAAAGCGCTATTTTGGGTTTGATTCTCGTAAACAGCAAGTCACAGCCAAATACGATATTAAATTGATGTTGATTCATATTTCAATATATAGCAATGGCTGTTTATGAGTAAGACGGTTTTATGGTAAAATTCCTTTCCCGGGTAATATTTAATTTTTTTTTTACTGATGTCCACTCTTTGGTCTACATTTTTATGATAACGTTAAAAAGCCATATTAAGCAATAGAGATTTCAACTAAGTAGTTTATTTTTCAGTTTAGGTTATTTCAAATGAAAATGATTTAAAAGAAGTATGTAACTTCACACTTTTGGAACTATTCAACTTAAGGGCATTATTATATTCGATAATAGATACTGAAAGACCAAGAAGAACCTTCAGACAGGTTATATTTTTTAAAATATCTAAACTTAACGGATGGACTATAGAAAAGATTGAAAAAGTGATTTAATAACAAAATTAATCATCAAAATTAATTTTTTTTTCTCTGATTCATCATACTATCAATATGCAGCTAAATATGGATTCTGTCTAAATTAAAAAAGTAAATGTTCAAGGATTAAGACATAGAAATCTGACTTGGAGTACACGTTCGAATACAAGAATTTGAAACCGCCATATTAGTATTATTTACTAACGAATACAAACTTGAACTAATCCAAAATAAGATAGAATAAGGAGAAAACAAGTAAAGGATGAATCAAACTGTAACAATTTTTTAAAACAAAGATCCACTGAACAATGTCACAAGTTCTTACCTAGCAAGGTAGTGTACTTGTAATTTACTCTGATAAAAACTTGTAGAATGTCCTTTGGAGACAGATTAAATGCTTAGATTTCTTTAAAAAACAATACTTTTTCAGTTAAAAACAAATGCCGTTATTGCAAAAAATAATAACTACTCTGATTCTTATATGATGGAACTCTGTATAATCCCTATTAAACATGCCGAAAATAAGTTATAAAACGTCTACAAATAATTATAAATAAGTTCCGAGGCTAAATACCTATCATCAACCTGCAATTATAGGACATGATATATTTTAATCTGTGTTGCACAAGTCTTTTCCTGCAATCGGGGCCCTGATAATCATAACTCCCCTATTAATTGATAGAGGTTATGCCATCCGTTACCATTAGCTAGAGACAGAGTTTTTGATTCAGACAAAATATTCTCAATCGTATTCTGCAAAAAATCAGGAATAATGAACATGAACTTTGCTGGGAACACAAATATCACCTCTCAATATAACAACCTAAGCAAAGGAACAAAAAATCAATTTATTAGTCTGTCTGTATATACACGACACGACAAGCACTGCTCACGCATTCTTTATGGTATTGCCGGAAGCAAACAAACATCTCATCAAAATGTGTCTTACTAATGAAGGGCGTGAAATGATTGGCATCTACATCATCAAAGGATGCTATTACAAAAGTGTGCGTTATAAAAAAAGAAAAAAAAACTCTCATACAGGATATGAGTAACAAGTTCACCCAAAATGATCGTTTCAATGGAAACTGTGGAGATTGGTGAGATATCAAATTAAGAGCATATCGGACATCCTTCCTCAACACTCAAGACAGTGATCATATTATTTTGAGTTACACCACGAAAAAAACAGATAAATTATGATTTTAAAATACAATTTCTGCCAATAACAAATATTAACAAAACACATTATCGTAATCCGCTTCATCTTATATGATACCTATTACGTTTGAAATTTGGAAAATATTTTGATGTGTTTCAAGAGAAACGGGTTAAATTGGCAATTGATAATTTCACAGTGGCTAAGATTTGTGCAGTTTAAAGTAGACTTTAAAGTTGAATACACCAAGATGCACACTTTTATTTTATGTTTGTCTTCGTTTTTTCCAAGTTCAATCAGTTTTAAAAGAAAACTAAAACGAAATCTAGTTAGATAAGTGTAACAACGTTTATCACGTACGTATTTTGCATTTCTATAATCTGGTTGATTAGAGGGAGCGGTGGCCGCGTGGTTACCAGTGTTTGACGCAGTTTAGGCTGTCATTCGTTTGTGTGTGGGTTCGAG
>JAUUEB010503532.1:0-10259 GCA_032362205.1 Clione limacina | reverse complement strand
ACCTTAGGTCACTATCCGAGCAAACTGTATTTTAGATCACTATCCAAGCAGGGTTAAAGGTTAGGGGTAGGTATATAGTCAGAGTTTGTGTGCGTGCAAAGACTACCCAAAGAAAGACTAAATTCCATCTCTACAAATGGGCCCATCCTCGTGTTGCTACAAAGTTGGTTAAATACACTTTGGACTCATATATTGGTAAAGACTGGCATTTTCATCTTTCCACTTAATCTCATTACACATCAAAGGTCGTGGACAGAAACTTCAAAGAAGCAAGGAATCTTCCAAATTCTTTATTGTAGATATAAAGGTAGATAGATATAAAGGCAAATAAAATATTCATTTTATTGTTAGTTTGTATATGGATAGTCTATTTATATTTGTTTTATGTCATGATGTTACTTATGCTCTACATTGTTCCCGTTGTTGACAAACAAAGAATGTATATATAGAGGCATCCATATTCAGACTTGGGGCTACATTATGCAAGCAGGTCAACTCGCGCTTGCAGGCAGCTAAATATATTCTCGGCCCCTGGGTGCGGGCATCCTATATCATATATGGTGACACATTGTATAGATACGATCATTCGATATGACGATCCCCAAATTTTCCGTGTTTTTGTTGTTGTTTAAAAAGTTAATTTTAAACGTTGTTTTTCTTAACATATTTTGATAACATTATGTGTATTTTCTATCTAAGTTGTGCTGATGTGGTTTAGTAATAAAACTGTATCATTTTACATCGTACATGATTTGACAGGATGCTCTGTGTTTGTGTGAGTACTCATGATTCTAATTTATATAGGATCGGGTTTGTATTATATCTGAGTACTCATGTTTGTGTTATTCATTTTACTCTCTCCTCTCTTTCCACCTTTATTTGCAAACATGTATTACACGTTCGCAGAACTAGTTTAATGAAAATAATGAACCACAGAAATCACACACTTGTTTTAATTTTTTTGATACCCAAAATTAAAGATGCATTAGAACAATCATAGACGAACAATTTCTTTATTAGTGTGATATTTATTGTTTTATTCAGGAAAAATAACCTAAAAACAAATATTATTGATATTTGTAATGTTAACTTATATTCACTCTAATGACGTCACGCACATATAATTATACATGCAGCATCTATTTTGTAACCGGGCGGAAAACAATTATAGTACACATATTGCCTGTATAAACCCAAATATCTAAATAATCGTTTTTTTCCGAATGACGCAAAGACGTTTTAATTACTAAATAACCCGGTAGGGACTTATTTTCAGAACTTTTGCAATTTTTATGTTTCATGAGACAAGTTCGGGAAAATATTTTTGGCAAGTGACTTCATTTCATTGACAACAAGTCTAGACTAGAAATGGCTTTATCAAGGATAACCTGTAGTCGATGGAGGGTTTAAGGGTTACTCGCTCATATGGGGGGAGGCAGGCATTGCACTATGTCCCCCACTAAATGTGCACATGATGCAATTTTGTCATGTCTGGTATAACGTCTAATAAACACTTAAAACGTTTTCTGATAAGAAAATAACATGTTCTTGTGAAAAAAAATCTTAAATTTGTTTGAATAACTCTTTCGATGGTCAGGTGCGTAGCCTGGATTTAAAGAAGGGGGGGCACCCTCGGATATTATCAAATTAATGGTCGCGAAGCGGGCAAAACTTTTGAGATAAGTTATTAATGGTGCACAATTAGAAGATGTTGGATCTCAAATGGGGGGATGGGGGGGATTCACCCATATACCCCTAGCTACGCGTCTGTCGATGGTAACGGTTTATTTCAGTTCTTTGTACCATAGTAAATCCATTTTGGCCGCCATATCGAATTACATGAAATGTTTAAGAGTAGATTATGATAGAAGACACTTTCAACTATGATAATCAATTATAAAGTAAACTATTCTATGGAATTCAAGACTCAGCTTCGTCGTACTGGACTAAATGTTAGTGCCTTTAACGGACAAAAACACAAATTACTTTTACGTAAACATTAAACAAATGTGTTGTAATTTTGAAGTGTCCCCAATTGGATCTATGCTAACTTCTGTAGGTGTTGAAATGTTTTCCCTGGAACATGTTATCGTTTGGAACTGCGTCTTTTGTCTCATCATTGGCGACTCCTTGGAAACTCATTACTTCAAAGTTTGCGCTACTCCCAAACATGCTCATTGGAAATAAGCCAGCATTACCCGAGAGGCCAAATGGAGTCTGGGGTTTTTGAGTGTGTGAAAAATCTGCTGCGTTTTTAGGAGTGTTGTTCTGAAGGTCTTTGCTTGTAGAATCTGCTTCCGCTGAGACTTCCTGCTTGGAAGTAGGAGTATCAGTATTGGCATGACCAAGTCCAAATCTAAATGCAGACATTGTTTCTGGCTCAGATTGAGCACCTGTTTTAAGCGTTTGAACCACGCCGTCCAAAGATGATTTTCTTAAAGAAAATTTGTTTTCTCCTTCGATGTTAGCAATGTTTCCTTGAACGATACAATTGTTTTCTTGAATTTGTTGTAAATTAGCGCCCTTAACGTCTGCCAACTTTGTTTTCGGATCCTCTTTGTATTCCTCTGATTTGTCAGACACTTTTTTGTTCAATTTATTTTTGCGCTTTTGATGTTTTTCGGAACCCACAACTTGCCTGCTCAGATTATTTTCAGCTTGCTTTGTTTTTGACTGTTCAATGGACTGGCAGCCGCTTAATTTTTTCTTGAAGACATCTACAGGGTCAGAAAGACTCTGTGACTGTGCGCTTGTGTTTACACTTTTCTTCTTTAGCTTTTTTGTGCTTAATACTTTATCTTTGCCCGTAGTTTTATTTGTTTTCTCCAAGGAAATCTGAGAGTTTAGACCTTCATCTGATTTCTTTTGCGATTGTTTCTGTTTTGTAGGTGGATATCCAGAACAATCTTTATTTGAGTTGTTTTGCGGTTGTTTTGGTTCCATCGGTAAAACAGAAGCCTGGTCGTGATTTAGGGACTTTGATGGCTGTTTCGGGTTCGTCGGTGAAATAGAAGCCTGGTCTTGATTTTGCTTCTTTTGAGTTAATTTCAGTTTCGTAGGTAAAATAGAAGACTGACCGTCATTTTGCATCTTTTGTGCTTGGTTTAGTCTCGTAGGTGATAAAGAAGACCGTCTTTTATTGATTTGTTTCTGTTTTCCTACGGAGGGTTTGCGCTTTTTTTCAGAGCTGATCGCACGAAACCCACTAACGCTACCAGTACCACTAGGTTGAGTCTTTTTGTTGACGCGTTTCTTTTTATTTTGCATAATCGGGTCGGGTGATTGGTTGCTACAAGAAATATTGTTGTCCACCGTGAGTGGGCTTCGGAATGCCCGACTAATAGATTCTTTTGTGGATGTTATAAGGGAACTTGCCATAAAGGGAGATCGCGTTAATTGAGAGGTCCACCTACGTATGGAAAAAGATGACGTTTTTATTTCTGTCGTCGAGCCAGGACAATTGCTACGATCGGAATCAGTCTGTAAACTTGTAGTCTGTCGAGGCTTACTACTAGGAGAGCTAGTCGGTATAAGTTTGTTAGAATTTCCATTTCTCTTTGGTGATGTGGATCTACCTCTAGATCGAATGCGCAGGTTTTCTCCAAGACGTTTAGCGCGAGGCAAAGGGGACTGTGAGATTTCTCTTAGTTTAGAGCTCCCTCGTGTTTTCTCACCGACAATCACTGCACCTGGAGGCAACATGCTATCAGACTTTTTAGAAATCACCCTTTTGCTTCGAGCTATTTTGGTATCTTCAGATTTCTTTTGAATTTTCGGCTTCTGCTTTTCTGATTGGTTTAAAATGCCTTTTTGCTGTGGCGATGTCTTTTTTGGACTTTGCTGCTTCTGAATTTTAGGTTGTTCGCAACTGTTTTTTCGCTGTGGTGACTTTTTCAGAATTGACTTTGGTGATTTACCATATGATGACTGAACTTGAGGCGTTGGAGATTTTGAATTTACGCGTCGAAAATTAGCTGTACTAAATTCACACGTTTTTTTCGTACACAAGTCTAAACGTTTTTTGGTTTGAGAACAATCTTTTTTCTTTGTCTTGCAATTCACAAAATCTACGGTGGGAGGAGAGTTCAAGGTCTTCCGGTAGATTTCACTAAATGATGGGGGTGAACGTTTAGGAGATCTAAGAGCGCGATCTGCTGTGCTAACCGATTCATCTCCTTTTGACTGTACAGTTTTTTCAAAAGACCTTACCTCTTTTACCTCCGTGATGCTTGTCATCCTGGACTGTTCATTTATTCCCCAATCAGATACACACGCTTTATTATTAAATTGGTTTTCTGAAAAACATTTTAAAGAATTGAATACTTCTTCATGTCCCTTAACACTTTTGGGCTGTGGTGAAGTCTTTGTAATTATCTGTGGTGATACCTGCTCACATAATTTGTTTTCCTGGAAACTGTCATTATTAAGTGTTATACCAGTAGAACTGAAATCTGTTTTTTTCAGTATCTCTACAGATGTATATTTTTCATGCGTGCCAGGTTGAATCTCAGCGCAATTCTTTTTGCTTTGGGTACCCTTGATATGTGCCGTTTTTGGTAAACCACTTGGGGATATACGTCTTGCACTGTCTCTTTTTCTTAAAGTATTTCTTTCAGATTGCGGGCTAGCGGAACACAACCCAGCCCTTGCTGTAGAATTCGTTACTGGCTGTCTTTTGAAAGTCTTCTTGATAGACATGACTGAATTACTATTGCGAACCACCTTAGTTATTATCGATTCATTTGAGCTTACGCTCCGAAGGTTGGATGGGGTTCGAACAGCAGATTTAGAACGCACCTTTGTGCCACCCAAAGGGACCTCAAAAATGCTATGATTACTTTCGCCACTACCTTCAGTAAGAGAGGGTGAACAGATACGTGTAAGACTCATTTCACGGACATGTATATGCTGATACGTAGAAGAAATCGTTTCTCCTTCACCAAACATTGGGTCTATTGATCTTCCTTGGTTCTCAACGGTATTCGTGGGCGATTGCTTCTGTGAAATGACAGGTAGAGTTTGAATATCATTTCTTGGGAATGGTGGTGGTTTCGAAAATGATGGCAACTCGATGGACGGTGGTGATTGGATTTTGGGGGAAGTTTGCGATTTTGGAGACGGTGGCGATTTTGAGGAAAGAAAGGGTTGTGATTTAGAAAACGGCGGCGGCATCCGAGCCGTTGGTGCCATCTGCGCCAATGTTGGCATCATGGACGGGGGTGACAATTGAGATGGCTCCTTCAATTCTTCTGAAGGTACGTTTACGTCTGTTGACGGAGTACACGTTGGAGATTTCACAGGTTGTTTTGATGGTGTTGGAACACTTTTGGGAGTACTTATCTGTCTCCGGGCGTTTCCACGTAAGAAGGGCAGTATGAAATTGTATTCTTTTAAGACCCTAGCGCGCACTTCATCGTCATTACTTTCGTCTTTTTTCAAAGGTATAGCTTCACACCTAGCATCAACTGTGTTCACGGGTAACTGGCTCCATAATTTTACACTTGAAGCTATCTTTTGTTCACTTCCAAGCTGTTGAATAGGTCGTCTGGAAGAATTCATACGTGGGCTAGGCGATGGCTTCCGTGCACAACGCGTCTCAGACGACCATCTTTTTTTGTTTATTTCAGAGACCATTGAGCTCCGAACCCAAGTTTCTTTTTTACGACCGTCATAAATTGCAGGCTGTGCCAGAGAAACCCAGTCGCTGTTTACCTGAGCTTGTGTTCGTGTCGAGTAAGCTAGTGTTGCTCTGTCACTCTCACCAATCTGCTCATTGCCGAAACCAAGATAACTTCCCGACATTTTATATTTGTGAAACAGTGCTTTGCCATGGTTTAGTCTGGTTGTTAATCCACGTTTACCACTACCAATGTCCTGCTCCACCAAAACAGCGATCGACTTCTGAAATAGTAGAAATAAGAGATTAGTTTATGAGAACCCTGTTTCTAATTGTGTCATTTAAAAGATAGTTCTCTTTTTGTGTACGGAAAATAACCAAGAATAATCATATACCACTAATGGCCGTTTTAGTCAAAGTTTCATAGTTTCATTTTAAAGAATTCAATATCCATTGAGATTTCTATGTTTCAAAACCAAACTATAATTCTGAATAATCTTTAAACAATTAAAAACCTTTTTGTATAGTCAACAGGATTATATTAACTGGTATGGTTTGAAAACATTATCTTTGTGGGTCATTTATTATACCCCGCTGTACCACCCAAAAAACACAAAAAACGCCGTATAACTTAAAAAACGTAGAAACAAACTTGACAATTTGCTAGAACGTCTCAATTAAGACAAAGTAGGTTATATCCATGATGATGGTAAATTTCACGTTACACCACACAGACCTTATCATAGCCATAGAATAAAACTTGCCTTGTTATCTTTCTCTTTACTACTTTTGCCGAAATTCTTGGCGTACTGAAGCACTGCTGTGATGAACACGAAGCCTCTGAAGATACAATACAAGAGGTTTTATGTAAAGTCATATCAGTAGAACTGTATATCATGTAGGTGGTAAAGGTTACAAATACGGAAGTTCCCAGTAAGAGAGGGTATCCCTGATATATCAAGCTACTTAGACATAAACATGCCAGCGCTGAATATGGGTAGCCTTTCCGTTCACAAAAACTCTGACGTCACAAACCAAGCTGTTGGTTACTATATACCTACCCCTAGCCTTTAACCCTGCTTGGATAGAGACCTAAAATACAGTTTGCTCGGATAGTGACCTAAGGTACTATTTGCTTGGATAGTGACCTAAGGTACAGTTTGCTTGGTTAGTGACGTAAGGTACAGTTTGCTTGGATATTTTCCCAAAGTGAAACTAGGAAGTTTGTGTGCGTGCAATGACAACGATTGTTATATTCTCCCAACAAGCTAGAAAACATGTTAAAACAGCCTCCACACAATTTACTGTACCAAACATCATAAATGTGGGTTTTCTGAGTGAGAAAAGTGTTAGATCAGACATGTTTTATGATGTTTAATAGGCACTACTTTGAGTGAACTGGCGAAAATGAAATTATAAAATACGAGATAACATATTGATGATTGAAAACACATGAAATGTTTTATTGACATGAGCACCTTTTGAACAGGGCATTAGAGCCGCATGTCTGATCAATTATGCGGCTCCGGCTTCAGCACTTTTCAAAAAGACTTCTCCGGTTCCAACCTTGGCTCCAGCACTGAAGACCCATTTTTATATTAATTTGTCCTTAATAATCCTGAAAATAAAACATTTCACAATAATCGTTTTTGTAGAAATTATTATTTTATGCCAATTAGTTATATTCTTTTGGTATTGACAGGAATAAAGCTTGTAACTCAGAATATAATGCCCAAATACTATCCGAACTGTTACCAACAAAAGTTGTCATATCTAAGGAATATTCACAGAAAAACGTGATCGTTAAAGAATTACACAGGGTGTGTTAAAAGTCGTTACAATAGGTTTGGGACAGGCTGTTCTCCATCGAACTGACCCCTATTCTGTGCCCCAGACAGGCAGGTTTTTTCCGATATTTGGTGCTAGGACCTACTTATTCCTGACTAAACCAACCTCACACAGCTCTAACATATTGTCTGACTCTATCTTCACCCCATCTCATGTAGTCTGACTTTCCTTACTAATTGACGAGAAAGACAATACTTTTCGTGGTCATTATTTCATATATATTATGTGTTCTGGTAATCTGTTTTCTCGTTTAAATGTTTTCTTCTAATTGTTTTTGTATGGATTTGTTCTTAAGTTACTGTCTCGCCTTCTTGTATTCTCTTCTTGAGAAGTAAAGTGTCACTAGTCATTAAGAGCTGTTCTTCTTCCAAGACATATCATGTGTCACCATTGTCTGGTATCCAACATCGGGACCACATTTTTATCGGTGAATGTGGGGGTGGGGGATGACGCTTAATCCAGTGAAATAATAATGTCTTTTTCTTGAAGTTGCTCCACAGAGGGGAAAAACGGCGTCTTTAGCATTGTTCTCCTAAACGGCTTGGAATTGATGGATCGTTTCATGCCTACGGTCTTATATTAACTTTAATCAACAGGTTCCCCAAAAACAGCTCGTTTTCTCTCTTTGTGGAACAACTGTGGCAACGTTTTTTGTTTTTATTCAGTTTTAATTTGATTTAAAAAAAATGATAATCGTATTATTTGAATTTTTTTTTAACTTAATCATAATTTATATATATTTGTTTTACTATGTTTTGTTATTTAATGGAAGCCTGTGATCATTTTAATAAGACAATTTTCACCAAACTTGTGTTTTAGATAAGCGACAAAGGTTTATTTTCTCTAGTAAACGTTGTCAAACTCAAGAGTTGACACTATGAAATGTGCGTGCATTGAATATAAATGTAATTGTTTGTATGACATAGAAGCGTTGCGACCATTGGGGCACTGCTAGAACCAGCATCACCCGAGAGTGAGCAAAATACCAGAGACAGAATGCCTCTCTCCCTTCTTTCCCCCAGCTCCTCAAGCCCACACCCTTCCTCAGACTGAGCCGTGTCTGGTATGAGCTTTAAAGAATCCTCTTGTCTTACTTTCTTTCGTTTTCCTTCTTTTTCTTCCTTTTTCGTATGCTCAGAGCGAGTGGCGCACATTCTCTCAATCTCGTGTCGTCAACAAGAATATTTTTTGGCTATTGGCTCTTACTGCGCAATGCCGCCATTTTGTTTAGATCTCCGTGTCATTGTAGAGATCACCTGTGGGAATACATCGTAGTGGTTTATTCAAATATCGATTCCAACAAGTGTGTGTATCAACTTTTACTTCAGGTGGTTATTTTTATTTTTTGATGATGTTATGTTATCTTTTTTTGTTGCAAGTGAGATCATAAGTCAAATAGGTCGCGATGAGTTGTATGATATGCTAACGATTTTTACAACGTCATCACTAGCTTTGTGAGTCATTAACGTATCGAATAAGTAGTCGACTAATATGAAATGAGTAATCATTGACTCACTCAAGTCAAGTTTGCAAATTAATTCACATGCATGCACATTGATCTATGGTTTTATTTCTTTTTAATGAAATGAAAACTACGTTGCTTGAGTTTGTTTTGTTTTTATAAGAGTAAAGGCATCCACGTATTGTTCAAAACAGTGACTAAAACATGACACTGATCTTGTTCGATTAGTGCCTATTGTGTTGGTCGACCTTGCCCTTCATTTACTGCATACCAGTGTCTTTGAAGGTGAATCAAAGCTGGACTGATGCAAAATAAATAATGATTTCCATACCTTCATTGTATTAGTGTTACCAATCTCACGGCGGACATTTTATCGAAGTATTTGGTCTACTAGTGCCTATCGCCTATCAGTCTCATGATTTCGGTTCCTGTTTATTTCTAAGAACAGGTAAGAGTTTCACAGTTGTGTTTGGTTACTGTTACTGTTTTTATTGTTTCGGCGCCAGTAAAGTAGATATCTGGAATTTGTTATTACAAGTAATGACGTCATTAATGTCTAATATAGTCCATGCATACTTTAGAGGGAAAGGTGAGTCGAAGTGTTTGTTTTAACTTCGCAGTATTTTATTATATTGTTTCACTGTTTTAGAAATGAGTGGTATAGCGATTAATGTATGCGATAAACGATTTGAAATGAATTAGCCATAAGTAACCTTGTAATGGTCATGATACAAAACCTAGTTTGGTTCTAATGGAAATTGCTTTTGTATGGTGTACAGGCGGATACAACATTCAGACGCGGGACGTCAACAAAATGACAGACAATCACATTGAGGGGCTATGGGGGGGGGGGGGGTTTCAAGGATGGTTAACAGATGGACTAATAAGTTATGTTAATGAATGATGAATTTAAAATGTTACAAGTAGATGCCTACCTAATGTTTGTACACCAGAACAGTCATCCTTGATTTCAGTGCTGCAAACATGTCTATGATGTGTTTCTTAAACTGTACATCTTTCGGCTGTTCTTTTGACATGGCTCACTCCTAGACAGAGGAAATCAACGTTTTGGTTCGCTCCAGACTCATTGATGCCCGGCAATAGTTATTCACTCAGCGTAAGACACTACGTATGTTATACATGCAATGCGACGGCTATGATTGGTTGGAGGCGCGGCCTATCTCCTTAGAACAACCAATGAGTGGTTCTATTCCAAAATGCGCTAGATCAAAGTGGTTTACAAATTTTATTCCTCGCACGTGTCAAATTCGTCCTAGAACCTCACCGATGGATACGAGGAAGATAGAAACAACAAGCACCGTAGCCCTGCTT
>JAUUEB010503521.1:0-10259 GCA_032362205.1 Clione limacina | reverse complement strand
AGCTTTTGGATTTTACCCGCCAGGGCCGAATTTTACCCGCATTTGGCGGAAAGGCGGGTTGTTTCCTCAGCCCTGCTCACCATATTCTGAGAGTGTCCTAGTATTTAAGTATATAGCATCTCATTATTTTACTCCTTCAATGACATCTCTTGTCAAACCTCTTCATTTTCACTATTTTTAACTTACTTTGTTTTCTGGTCACTTGCTTAATTAGTTGCTCAAACTCTTAAAACTCCTTTTAATATTAATCAAATAGAGAATCAAATTGAGCATTGTCATGATTGCTTCTTCTGTGTGACTGCTGATATTAAGGAAAGGAGAGCTGAAAGGAAAGAAATTGAATAAGTATCATCAAAATATTTTACAACATAAAAGTCAACTTTCTTTTTTACAGATTCTTGGTCCTTTGTTACTTTTGATATGTTTGTTATAATCTTACTTGTATCATCATCATCATTATTATCATCCACGTTTATAGTCCTTTTCCATGGGTTTAGACGTCACAATGAAATGAGGGTTCTCCAGGTGTTTTAGTCCTGTACTTCTCTTGGTTTTATCGATTTTGGAGGTCAGCCTTTTCCCGGGTTCCCATGGACCACTAGGGCTTGGATTCTCCTGAGCCCACATGAGGACAGTGATATGGGTTATATTCATCTTGGATCTAAGCTCCCTATTGGACTGATCTTTGAGGAGGGGCCACACATCCAAGGAATCATCAACATCTCATTCCTGTCAAGCCTATCTTCGTCATCCGTCAATGAGGGCCAAGCCTCACTTCCGTATAGAAGTGTATGTACAGCTATATGTATGAAAAAATGCATGATAATGATATTGTAATGATAATGTAACCTACTGATTTCAGTAGTTCATAACCAGAATCTCAGGGATTTTATGCATTATTTGTTTATTTTGTCTCCTGTTTCACACTATCAACGTAAACTGGAATCTTGGATAATATAAGAGTTTGAAGATGAAAATCGGAAGCAAATGAGAACATCGAATTTTAGATTTTTTTTTATCTATCTATGATATTTTAAACATGTCGCATGTCTAAACTTTTTAAGAATCAAAGAAAATCAACTTAACCTGAGTGACCCTTTAGTTGAAAGAAGAGTGACATTTAAATTTGATTTTCTTATGAAATCATCAGATAATCTACATTCAAGAACTGAAAAAAATCAAATTTAAAACTTGATGTAACTGCTCTTATGTGAATATATAGATATTTTACTTTCATGTTCTTGAAAGTTATGTTTTGACGAGATTGCTCTAACTTGACTTAAGAAATCCATATTTTAAGCTGAATTATGATTTGACATTTTGTTTTCTCATTCAGCTATAGACACATGTATAAGGTTTAGATGGGCATTTATATTGTACAGTATTTGTATATCTTGTATATGAAGTTACTGAGAAAGACTGAGAATTATATATTTTTAAGTTAAACTTAAAGTTGAAGTTGTTGTCAAGTGCAAAAGGCTTGATTATAATATGTGTGATCAATATTATTTTTAGGGCAGCAATTTCAGATACTTATTATGCCATAAACCTCATCATGATATTTATACGACCATTAAAAAGCTCAGATCATCTGTTTCATTTCTATATTTAAATCACCTTAAGTACACTTGTCCTGTATATTTAAAAAAATATTGCATTACATTTTTTTTTCTACATGCATTCATGATGAGGAGACTGATTATATTATAGCTTGAAATGTTGAGGATGACTTTATTGGATTAGTTATCACAGGATTGATAACAAAATTATTTGTATTAATTTTTATATAATGTTACTTTTGAATGTAGATAAGACGTGTTTTAAAGCATAAAGGCATATTATTTGTTCTGGGAATGTAATGCCTATTATGTGATTTTTAGCAATATATTTTGTTATTTTTAACTTGTTTACATACTGAAAATAAATAAATTCATAAAACTACCTTCATTTTTTCAATGTATATTCCAAATTTCTTATGATTTATCATATATGTATATCCCTTTTGTGACAACAAAATAAAGGACTTTGCGAAGAATTTTGAATCAGAGATCTATGAATTTAAAGCTATTTGGATAGTAATTGGAAAATAAGAGCACAAACCTTGTCAGTTTATTTATTGTGTTCCCCCTTGGAAGGATCAAACTTTCTGACAGGTCACCAGGATGATCTTTAGTTATGACATTGTTAATGTGCTGTATCTTACTAGACTGTCTTTATTGGTATAACAATTGGGAACATCATCAAGTAACTATCTCCCCATAATAGTCCAGCGGTCTAGGGTCAAACCTTGCAATTTTGTAGATCAAGTTGTTTTTGTGGTTATTCTTATTTAAAAAGGTCCCGGGGTGATAAATTGCTGTTTTTACAAAAATCGTATTTGGGCAACTCAAGTTAGAGCATAAATTCAAGATGGCCACCGTCCATTTTCGGTTTATCTCCACTACTAAGAAACTCAATATATAGCCGTATGATACCACTTTTCATACGTTTATTGATATGCAGTTTTCATTTCTGGGGTCAAATTTTTGTTTCAAGGTAATTTCATAGGTCAAGGTCATTTGGGGTAAATATATATATTTGATATTTTTTGTTATATTTAAGCTTTGAGCTAAAATCGTTTACAGTTTTTTTTTTAATTATTTGCACAAAATTATTAATCAATGTCATTTCAAGGTCATCTTGAATTTTCAAGGTCATTTACAAAAAAATGTATTTATGTGTAATTTGAGGTAGAAGTCACATTTTTGTTAATTATTTTCCACCAAGTTGTGATAATACGACATTTATTACTGTCAGCTTAATAATTTCTTCGACTTGGACGTAAGTGTTATACATGAAGTTCATAGGACTTTGACCTGTCTAATCCATTTTCAAGGTCAAATTGATACGTCAAGGTCATTCTCAAGGTCAAATTGCATTTTTCTGTGAATTTGACCTCTAATTACCACTTTTGACCTTGACCTTAAACTTTGACATTGTCAGTGACACAACTTTGGATTTATCGGTATCGAAAACATATGTTCCAATGTTTTTTTAAAATAATTATAGCGTTTTTATTAATAACAATATTACATCTTTTAGTTTTAGGCGGCCATTTTAGTTATGTCATATGATTGTTATTATGAAGTGGTGGAAATAGTCCCAACAACTTTTTTCGTTCCATAGCTTTACAATGTTCAATAACTACGCTTTAGACCAACAAATACACAACTGAAAGAAATTAGTGCAGTAATATCGATTTCCAAAGACACCCTTGCTCAGTGACTTTGAGTTTTTTTCACTATATTTCATTAATAAAATGGGGAAATTTTGCGTTTTAGCAGCTGATATCATCAAGATCATACAAACCATTGAAATAAACGAAATATTTAAACTTTATTTTGTTTATTCATGTTAAACAGTAATCTGAGCATATAATTAGCTTCGTTTATCAAAAGTCGTATATTTTTTTCTTCAATTTACATAAATCCAAGATGTTCGCCGTAAAAACTACACGATAAAACCTTTGACTGTTTCTTGCAATATCTTTGGAATCCAAGGTCATGCAATAAAAAACAAAACACTCAAAAATAATTTGAAATAGAATCCCAAGGTCAAATTTTGGTTTCAAGGTTATGCTCAAGGTCAAATATCAATATTAAGATTTAAATCTCTATTTTGACCTTGACATTGACCTTGAATATTTTGTTTGATATTAATTACCGATTGACCGGTGTCTACAACATATAATTCGATGTATTTCATTCACATATAGCTTTAAAAGTAGAGAAACTACCACGTTGTTTCGCTAGATAAGAAATCATAAAATTAAAAAAACGTGATATTTTCTCTTTTGTTAACGCTATATGTGAATAAAATACATCGAATCATAGGTTTTTGACATCGTTAAATTAGATTATGACATCAAACAAAATATTCAAGGTCAATTTCAAGGTCAAAATTGAGATACACCTGTGTGATGAGCAAAAATGTGTACAAGTACTAAGTGGCTATATAGTATTTTTGTAACACTCATAGGATGTCTTGAAATTATCTTATCACCTAACCTTCAGCATTTGACCATTAATTGTGATGTATGCCGAAAGCTTCCATATAAATATATCAATTCAATTAATATATATAAATATTTGGTTGATCACATCTATCACCTCAATTTAAATCATATTGAAAATGTAGATTTTATGTATATTTTGCTAAGATACTCACTCACCGACCTTAATTGTTTGTAAAATGAAATAATCATAATAATATTTCATTCATAGAGAAATTAAACTTTGGTATAATACAAGTTCTAAGTGCTTGATACTTTTTCCTACGTTTCCCGGTCTATATAATGAGATAACACATCGGTGATATTTTGGATAATAATGTTTCTAAAAAAATGAATTCATGATATTGTTCAAGTTGATTTATTGTTTCACTTTAGCACAAGTCTTTATAATACTAGAACGAACAATTGAATCTATCATTTATACAAACCCGACAACAGGACATATAAACAGTCAGATAAAGCATAAACTTCAAAACCATTAAGGTGAACACAAATTGCATAGAACTCGTTTAAGAACCAGTTTAAAAACAATAGAGCCTTTAGAAAGAAAGAACAAAGTAGATACTTAAACAGGCCATCGAGTTTGATAAGGTTTGAAAAATGCATCAATCTTCAATAGATCTTACTTTGTTACATGTTATTGTTTTGCCCTGGTGGTTTTAAACATGACGTTGTATCTAACTTTTTCAAATAACCGCCTGTAGTCAAGCCACTACTGCATCTGTCACATAGACAATCAGAGAAAACAAATCATGATAGAGAATGATCTGATTTGATAGGACAATGAGGTATAACATAAATCAAGGCTTTTGTAGTTAATGGAAATCAGTTGTGGTAATGGGTTTCTTTTGTCAGCCGTTTCATAAAGTTTAACACAATCACTGCATTATGTGTTACACATGTTAAACAGATATTTTGATAATGACATCCATCTCACTCAAACGATTCAACTTAAAGCCGAATGCAAAGGAATGGAATATATACTAATCAATTGAACCATGTACGATATAATTCTAATAAGAATAGATAGACAAAGGTTATTCTATAGCGTGATTATAAGGATATTTATACCCAATTAATAACGTTTAGCCCTGAGACGAATATTCATATATGAAGTAATCCAGGCAACAGTGGAAGATTGTTTTTGTCTACAGGGATGGGGGAGGGTGAAATCAATCAGCCAAAAGCCCCTGGAATATAAGACATAGAGAAAAAATCAAAGAAACACATAAAACAAAGATGTTTTAGTGCGTACTTTTAATATTCTCTATCAATAACAGAAAGCCAAGAAAGGCATTGATAAAACCACGATAGCCGTGCACGTTTGTCCCATTAGATGATTTTATCATATTTTGCTAGAACAATTTGTGTTTTGTGCATGCGTGTTAACCAATGTTCGTGAACATTTCAAAAGATGTTAATTCTTAACAAAAACATGCTATTTTTTCATAGTTATCAGATTAATTGTAAACGGGTCTTGAGATAACATTGTTTGAACCGTGCACATCTGGCCTTTACATGGCCATCTTGCATGTGTTAACTACACATTTGTTCTGTTCTATAATATTTTTGAATCATGATACATTTTATTATTTACTCTTGCACAATGTTTGACGTCACTGATAATTGTAAAAGTGAACAATGTTGATACAGACTGTATAATTAACGACGTAGATTTAAATCTTAACAGAAGGAATGTCAAACCTCACCAAAGAGGTAAGAGAGCATTTATTTCATAATGCGTTTTTTAAGTTGATCCTCTTCATGTATCTGCTAAATATCTTGAGGTGGGAATGTAAAATATATCACTGTGCTGATCGTTTTAAACTAACAAAGGTCAAAATATTGTTTAAAGTTACGACATCTTTGGCTTATCGGTTGTTTTATGTTTCAACAGATTTTCTGGATGAGTTGAGCTTGTTTTATGGTGCTTTTATCTTTTAAAAAAGAGATGTTATTAAAAACGTTATTTCTCACCCACCATAAAAACGTCTAATATAATAGCATTAAAACCACCCGTTTAGAAAACCATATTATTATTTGAACGGCGGAAGACTTTGCTCTTTACATAAACAATTTGGTATTCAAGTCTCAAAAATCTTAATATTGAAATCTTTAAGTTTTGAAGTTGCAATAGCAAAATTGCAACTTACATCACAAGAGCAAGCAGTGTGTCTTCTTTATACTTTATCTTTAACTAAAGGAAAAACCATGGTGCTTTGTTCACCAGACAAGAATAGATCTGATCACCTCTTTTCTTTTTCAGATGGTCCAGATTTGTTATTTGTTTCGGGTAATATTATATACCAATCGCTCTCATTGACCTCAAAGGCATAAGTAAGATGAAGCTTATTAGTGAAATGACCCTTAAAAGCCATAATATTGATAGGCCATTGACTTGAGCCATGTTGTTCTTTGAAGACATCTTATAAAGTTGTTTGCTTTTTTACTACTTAACTACTTTACGCGGTGATCCCCACTTGCTGCTTTTTTTAAACGACTTTACGCGGTGATCCCCGTTTGCTGCCATCATTAATTCACATCGTCTACAGATAAGGGCTTATAGTCTGAAATACGTATAGATTGAAGCTCTGATAAACATAAGTAAACATACGTATCATGTTGTATGGACTAGGTAATAATTACTGGTTTGAATGTCACAATTTGGTATCATTAGGCTATTGATTAAAAACTCAATCTATCTTTGTTGAAATTATCATTTTAATACCAAGTTCTTATATAGGATCAGACTTTTGGAATTACTGATTTAGATGAAAGTAGTTTGCAAGATACCAGTCCCCTCTGTCTCAAACAGTGATAGGAAAAGTACTTTCCTTTTTAGTACAGTAGTGTCTTTCTTGAGTAAATACTGAGTAAGGTAGCGGGTTAATTATACCCGAGTAGACTAGCGGCTGAGTAAAGCTGAATACTACTTCCGCACTCTGGCCCGAGTAGTTCTGATCAATGGACTTGAAGAGTGCTTAGATTGTAATAAATGGAAATGGCCGAAGAAAAGTATGACTATATGATTTCTATGTCACCCTTACAGTCAAATCAACTCTTATACATTCGTTGTATCATAAGTTGTTTTGTCTAAATTTTTACACATTTATGTTCATTATACAGTTGTATAACTTTGTAGGTTTAAAGAAGAATTCAGACCGTTTGTAAAAATTAACAGTTAAAACATGGGTTTTAACGACACTTATATTTTCTTTCGTCCCGTGGTTGTCTCAACCAAATTTTGATTATATCTGTTCGATGCGAAACAGCCTAGAAATGTAATTTTGAAATGAAATAATTGTCTTTAAATAGTATCAGTGATAGATGATTGAACTAACACAAGAGAAAATGGTTGTTAGTCAGCGTATTTAACGGTTTGTGTCAGATATCGATTTGACTCATATTCTCATGGGCTGCTCAATTACGTTGGGGTATCTCGTAGATCACGTTAATGACACTTGGGCATAACAAGAAGGTTTACCGGAGAACAAAAGAATAACAAACGTTATACGTTTTGGAGATACCTTATACTCTTGTGCTTCGCTTTACTTGCCAAAACAAAGTTAGTTGAGGTAAAAGTCTTGACATATTGGTCTTGTTTATGATATGTTTATTGTTGAATCTTAACCTTTAACTTAGCGTAACCTTCAAAGACTGTGAGCTTCATGTTTTGGCATTAGTGTCTATTTTATTTACCAACGTTCTTTATTATTTCTTTGCAACAATACGGTTTGCCTATTTTAAAGGTTGTTTGATAAGTCATGTGATATAAAATTAATAATTCCTTGCTGAGATATACCGACTTAATGGCACACTCTTTGGATATAGATGGCTGAATATCGATCTTATAAAAACTCAATAAATATTCATTCACCGATATTAAACTTGTGTGCAAACATTTTCTATAGAAACCCAATCAGTAAGTATTAACTATTCTACTAGCAGAAATTGCATCATGCAATGTCATCATGTCAACGCATGACGGATATAACAAACAAACAGATGGACTTGCTATGGGTATTCCTCCAGCACCTCATTTAGCCAATGGATTTTCACGCACTGGCTCCTGAAAGGTACAAAAAGTCAGTCGTATCAAGATTTGTACATATGATATTTAGAGCATGTAGTTCTTGAATATTATTCCATGAGAGTTTGGAGAAAGCAAAGAGAACTCTTGTACACAACCAAAATCCTCCAGCATTCTATGAGCAAATAATGAATGAGGCTTTGAATAGAATAGACAATGACACAACATATGAAGATTCAGACAATGAGAGTATGAACTCGGACAATGAAGTTGAAGAAAGTGATAACACTGATGAAATTTCTGATAATCCTGAGGATGAAAGAAATAAGTTTCGTCTTTTTGTGCAATATCGTTGAAAATGCACAGAATAATATGCCCAAGCTCTTCATCGACTCAAAGCACCTTGTCAAGTCATTATGACTTTAAGAGAGCTAAAGACAGTGTTACCTTATCTGAAACCCCCAATGGAGAAAATTGATTAGAAGCAATGTTGTATGCAAACTAACTTGTCCACGATGCGATTCGTGCTATGTTGGCCAATCAAGTCAGCAACTACGACGTCGCTTCTCTGAACAAATAACCAATAAGGGTCAAATAAAGACACACCTTCAAAATTGTGCCACTAACATTTTACTAAATGGTGTGCAAATTCTTGCCTCAACATCAAGAGGAGAAGACCATTTATTGACATTAATAGCGGTATTCCAGCATGAACTTAAACCTGGGATAAACACTAAATGTGAATATGAGAGTAGAACACTCACCATCAAATGGTAGAGTCTAAATATCGTTGTGTAAAGTTTAACTGTATGATTTTGTTATTGTCTAGCTAAGCTATAGTATCTATTGAAAAGGTATACCTTGTTTTATGTAATGTATTTTTTATGTGTGTATTCTACAGATTCTGATCATGATGTTAAACATAGAAACAAATTAATAAATATCTCCGTGTAACTCAATAATGGACTAGTGTTGTTCGTACCCTACAATTTGGATATTAACTATTAATTTTACATTTCCCAATTGTAATGTATTTTCAAACACCTTTAATATTTTTGAAAACTTTCTGACCTCAAGTTTAAGTGAATTTGCCATTTTGATGTACAACGACGAACCAATGGAAAAAAGGAATAGGATATTTATTGGTCAGCTAGTTCTATTCAACGAACGCACCCACGAAGGCACGAACGCACAAACGCATGAACGCAAGCACACACGCACGTACGCAAGCATGCAAACACGGGCGTAAGCACGTACGCACAAAGACACGCAAGCAAGCAAGTATGCAAACACAAAACAACAGATGCAACAACATGCATTGATTTTTCCTGAAAGGATAAATACCAGCTTTTAAATAATAAAAAAAGTACTGTATACGTATTACGTCTAACGAACTGTCTTTTTGTTTCAAGCAGTGGGCTGTGAGATATGAACGTGTCATGTAATAAGCCGGATGTTGTCTCTATTTCCTCTCCAATTAGAAGTTTAGAAACCTCAAGCTAGGTAATTTTCTCAACAGCATCCATCTGCAAAAGAGAGCGCACATTGCAATTAGCGTGATAAATCATCGTACAATGATGCTGTATTGGCGTCTATTGTTCATACTTGGATCTCAGCAATATTTATTTAAAGATTTACAACACCCACCTTAACAATCTAGAGCATAGATCAAGTAACACATGTCATTTGGAACTTTTCCCTCTCTTATAACGAATGCAGCGAATGGAATATCATGTAGCCATTAATTCTACATAAGCTACAACGGATTCATCATAATCGTAGGATCTTGGCTTATTATATGTGCATTAAGGATATATGTAGTATTGGCATGTTTTTTATGTGAGGAGTCAAAATTATTCAATACTTGATATTGCATTTTGTAAACAATTCTATTTTTTGACATAAATAAAAAAGACTTAAATGTTACATCCGTTCTTATTTTCAAAGTATATTCTGATTATACAGTGCCAGATGCTACATGTCAAAAGTTCTTAATGATCTATACCTCATTACCATTCTATGACAGAGAACCCTGTCACTACTTGTTCTGGAACTTTGTCCAATTAGGGTAATGTGCTCATAATATTATATGAAATTAATTATAATAATAATAATAATAATAATAATAATAATAATGATAATAATAATAATAATAATAATAATAATAATAATAATAAT
>JAUUEB010503510.1:0-10259 GCA_032362205.1 Clione limacina | reverse complement strand
CTGCTATTAGCGATGTAAGGGCAACAATTGATTTGAGATTGTGTAAATCTGGGCGAAGCCGGGTAAACCCACTAGTTTATAAATATAGTAAAGAGTAATTGGTCCAGTATGCTGCCTTGGGGCATCCCACTAGTGACTTCGCTGCTCTTAGAGAATTATTTCCTTATTCTTACCCCTGTGTTCTATCCAATAGAAAGGCCCTAATCCATCCTAAAACTTTCCCTTCAATTCCATAAGCATTAAGCTTAGTAAGAAATCTTTGGTGTGGGACTAAATCGAAAGCTTTCTGAAAGTCCACGTAGATAATGTCGAAAGCCTCCCCTCTATCTTGATAGTTGTGTAGATCCTCGATGACCTCAAAGAGTTGGGTTACACATTGTTTGCTTTTCCTGATGCCGTGCTGACAGCTTGCATAAAGGACTAGTGATTCCATGTAATTTTGGATTGAGTCAGTGATGAATTATTCAAGCATCTTACATAACACTGATGTCAATAATACCAGTCTGTAGTTGGTTGGGTTACTTTTATCCCCTTTCTTAAAAATAGCTCGTACTTCTGCAATTGTTGGTATCTTCTCTTCCTCAATAATTTATTGAATAGATGAGTGATTGGTAGTGCTAGTTCCTCCGCCATTTCTTATATGCATGAAATGTTGTTCAGATTATTTAATTATAGTGATAATTCATCAAACGAATGAATCAAAGTCTGTCGTGACCAATTTTGAAAGCCTAAAGACATGAACCAGCAGAATTGCTTCATATCACATTCAAAAGAAACTGTTCGTCAATGACGTTGGCTGTTATGAATGATATTAACACGTACAGCTTGTTTCATTATGTTAAACGTTAATCACCAATTAGGACTGTACATAATGTCGTAGAAAAAAATCATGATACCCAGTCTTATCTGTTATTTCTCCTATGTCCAGGTTCCCCTAAACCTACTGTGTCGTGGTCAAAGGGAAATACTAAACTCCAAGATGGCGGCAGATTCAGTGTGACGTCAGGCAATGACAAATACACTCTAGAGATCAGAGATGCCATAGTGTCAGATTCTGGTACTTACAGCGTCTTGGCGGTCAATTCTGTCGGTGAAACACACACAGAGATCAAGGTCAATGTTGTCGTCACTGCTCCTGTATCCAAAAAGGAAGATTCCGATGTAGAGGAGGAAGGTACGTCTTTGATAGATGTAATCATCAAATATGTCGTAACATTGCAGTTTTATACAATAAAGTAATTCCTAGCAATATTACACTTATTCTATCTTATATTCCGAAGGCTTTGAAAGAAAGATCGAACCGGTGGAATTACATTGAAGTGTGTATATAGAGCATACATTCTTCTATCCCATTGCATAAACAGGCGGTCAGTCAGCCACAAACAAAAAACAAAAAAACTAACAAACAAACAAACTGACATTTAATTTATCATAAACATCATCAAATTTTCCGGGAGATTATATACTGGTCTTTGTTATCAGAACAATTTCTCCCCAAAATGTATTTGTTGCATAATCATGCAGATGAAAAGCTAATATTATCTTGATCAATGTTTGTTGGTAAATTCAACTGATGTTCAACTTATTATTACAATTATCCGGGGGCTTTGTGCCAATTGATTTATAATTGCTTAACCCAAGGTTCTTCCCTCTTTTTAAAACAAATATAGTTATGTTGAATGTCCTTGTCAATTACACTACGACACGAGGTATTTTTTTCTAGAATGCCTTTACACTTGAATACCTGTTTCCATGATGAATTTTGAAGTTCTCTTCAGAGTCTGAGGAGCCAAAGAGTTTTTCGTGAATGGTACATGTTTACCTTCACACAAATAAAGGACGGTCTATATCTTTTAATTCATCGAGTGCTAAAGATTTTCAAGTGTATTTTTGTATCTGAACCATCCTGGGTATTTTGATTTTTATCTATAAAGAATATTATATTGTCTAATATATCAAGAATATATAATTGTACTTTTTTCTCAGCTGAAACAAGTCACAAGAAAAAGAAGTCACTGTCACATCCTCCTAAATTTGAGATCGATACATCGGAGGATGATTCTGGTCTGAGAGGGGTAAGTGTCTCCATCAACGTTTGTCAGCATCAATGTATTAGAATAATGTTTAGCGCTAAAACAGTTATTCGAGTTGATTATTTTGTAGGGATTACAAATGGGCAAAAGAGACCGAGAAGCGTAGTCACCAAAATACATTGAGTTGCTCATTCTCATTATAATATATGTTCTTAATCACTGTTCAAAGATATTTCTATTAGTCGTGTAAAAAGTTTACAAAGAGCAAAGTAACATGCGTAGAAAATGTTTACTTTCATTTAGTTATTCCGCTGCATTTGTCAAACAAATCAAATACTTTGCTGTTGTTATCTAACCAGTTGCATTTGAGCTTTCGCTCTTCTGCATGAAAATACTTTGCTATATATTACAAAATTAGTGTATGAAAACAGACCAATAACATGCTCCTCTTATAACCTTTTCATTTAGCAGAAGTCTTGGCTTAAGAATAAAAACAACTTTCATGTCAATTCACCCAGGTGTTTCCAGAGTTTGTTGCAATAGCCGATTACAACCCCAAAGAGAAGGATGTTGACCATGTCCGTCTGTGTGAAGGTCAGATAGTCGACGTGGTTGACCAGGAACGTCCAGACCTTTGGCTGGTAAGAACACGCCCCACAAAGACTGCACCGTCACGTGATGGCTGGGTGCCGTCTGCATACCTCGAGGACAAGGCTATAGCTGGTCTGTTCTCTAAACGATCCACAAGCAGCACCTTCAGAGACGAGGTCATCCAGGTCAAGAACAAACAACAAGAAGCCACAATGAAAAGGAGGTGAGTAGACAATTGTTTCCATGTAAAATCTTAATCATGTAGTTTTTATACCTTACAGAATACAGTATATGTGCTCATAATTTTATTATTATTCCAGCATACAGTTATTAATTATCATAACATTAATTTGCTAAAACCCTATATTTTGGTTAATTGATAGAGGTTTAGGTTAAAATATACTAATTTTTTTATGTATTTAGGATTTATTCTTCCAACTTCAAGTGTTCTATTATATAGATACTTGAAGTGGTTAGCCTAATCTCTGACAGTATACTAACCTGCCATGTCCTCCCACTTCCGTCAAATTTCAACTGTCCTTCGTGAAATGGCATTATCCTCAAATATGCAAAGAAATCCTTCTGACCTTGCAGAAGGTGAATCAAACATAAAACACTGTAGCGATAGTTTCTCAATGTTTTTTTCTAGCAAAAGGTTTTACAGAAAAATATATTATCGAAGCTCCAAACTTACCATGAATATTTCAGAGTTATATTCGTTCTGACTTAACTGGTATACATGTCAGGATATAAATACAATAACTAACGTGACAGACGTGTCACAACACTCTGAATGTTTCAACTGATGTAAGATCCTGTATATCAGTCAAGAGAATTGAAGTATCTCTTTTATAAAAAGGTTCCACAGTTTTGATTTTTGAAACCGATGGTCTGGAAGCCAATTTTTGACACATATTATGAATGCATAACATTTCTTTCCTTGCGTGATCTAATCAGGTTAATGTTATATTTGCCGAAAAAGCATTTATGAGTAACCCTTGTTGATGTATTTATGTCTTCACACTATCACAACAAAGTGTCATTAGAAATTGTTATTGAATAACAATATATTTCGAAATAGCCCTTTTTAGATTTTATATTAATTATCAATACTGGTATGTTTGAGCCTTTAGATGAGTGATTTAGATGTGTTTAGAACAATTAGGTTATGTGGTGTTGTAATCATAGGCAAAAATTTATGTCTTTAGAAACACATGTGCAGTGGCTTTTAGACAACCGTAGATAATGACAATGTTGTCATCGTGTTTTCATTTATTTGTTACAGCGTGTCCCAGAGCTAATGGGATGATTATTTGTTCTAATATATCAAAAAACATTTTAAATATTTTCTTTAGATTTAGCTTGCTATAATTTCATTTTTCACAAAACCGTATATAAAAAAACATGTTTTTATATTTCTTTGTTAATAAAATACAGCTTTAATACTTTAATTCTGTTCAACTCCTATTTACAACAGTTGATTGAAATTCTGTTTTTCATTTTTGCATTAAGTTCATGTTTCGAATGATGTGTTATTTGTCAAAATGTGATGGTTGGTTCAGTTTTATTTAAAAAATTAGCTATATAATTAGCTCTGGGACACTGTATTACAAATGTTGGTTAAAAAATAAGGTACCGGTCTTTAATTACGCCATATATAATTTGACCAAAATTGATTACCTCCCTCCCCTTGCAATAAAATGTCATTAAGTTACCAACCAATCCTATTTCTGGCATCAAGCGATTTTAAATATTCGCACTATCAAGATGCAATCAGTAAAAACAAGTTATCAAATTGTATTAACTCAAAAGAAGAAACAAAAGTGAAAAACATTTGTGAAATTTAATTTTTTTCCATGGATTTTCAAGTTTCATTGCCGGACCCTCCTCCTCCCCCCCCCATCAGAAAAAAATCACAAAACCACCACACTCCCCCTCCCCTTAAGCTTGCCTGCTGACGTAATGAAAGAACTGTCCCTCATTCAAAATTTCGTGTTTAACGATAGCCTAAAAGACATCTCGTTTATTAACTTCTGAACTCGCCTTTTCCTTTTAATTCTTTATGCAAGTGAAAAAAATAACTAGCACATGAAAACACACAGAAATACCCAGATGTTATGAATTTTAATCAATCATGTTTTTCATGAAATATTGACGATCTTGAACTGATCTTAATATGAAACTTGGTACCTTCTACAGACTAAACAAAATGTTTTTTTTGTAAAACTTGGGTGTTATAACCTGATAGTGTTATAACCTGATAGTGTTATAACCTGATAGTGTTATAACCTGATAGTGTATAATATACTTAGGTGTTATATCCTGATAGTGTATAATACCTTGGTGTTATATCCTGATATTGTATAAAACTTGTATGTTTTAACCTGATATTGTTATAACCTGATAGTGTTATTGATAGTGTTATAACCTGATAGTGTTATAACCTGATAGTGTTATAACATGATAGTGTAATTACCTGATAGTGTTATAACCTGATAGTGTATAATATATCCTGCCTTTTACCAGTTCTACCAAGAAATCCCCTGATGACGTCAACCCACTTGTGTGAGTTCCTTCCCTAAGATAGTGTTGTCAATGTGTTTTCATTGATTTGTTATTACAAATGCTGGTTCAAAATTGAATTCAAAATATCGTTTTTACGACGTTCAAAACGACGTTTGTTGTTTTATCATTTTCTAAACTGACCTCTTCTTTTTAATAATTTTAAAAGCGGACATGCAAGGGAATAAATTAATGATAACTGGCACATGTCATAAACACATAGAAGTGCCCAGATGTTTCGAATTTTTAATCAGTTTTGTTATTCATGAAATATAAATGATCTTAATATAAATACTTGGGTGTAATAACGTGATTGTCTATAAACTTTATCCTGCCATTTACCAGTGCTACTGAGAAAATCCCAGATGTCGTCAATCCACTTGTGTGAGTTCCTTCCCTTTGTATTCTCGATACCCAGCATGCAACGTTTGAGGTTTGACACTCCTAGATCCTGTCATGCAGCCAATGTAGAGCGTAGACGAACTCTCAATATACTCTACTGTGTGTATTTACAAAGGTATTTGGTGACTTCTATCAGTCGCTTGTCTTCATAACATATGCATAGGGTTATGGCTTAGTCAAACATAATTTTATTTTAATGCCTTAATAATAATTGACTTCATACACATATCATTACTTCCAATCAATAAGAATGTCAGATAGCATCACGTGAATAGACCAATGTTGATCGAAGTAACACTGTAGAACAAATAATGCCATAACAGTCAGCTCCAGTCTTTCATGATAATTACTACTTTATTGCTACTCTACAATTTTAAACGCCTTTGTTTCGTAACCAATGAAAATGATTAAGTTTGTGCACATATTATTTACTAGAATCACCAACTGAAATTGTCAAGAACTTAAGCCGGTTTGGTCTTTTTTCATTAAACAAACTCATATGGGGAAAAGTTTATTTATATTTTTTGTTAGTTTTAATTGGGGTTTTCTACACATTATATGTATCATAATCGATTAATTGACATGCATGACTCTGATTCTCCTTTTTATGTTTCTGGAACAATTATTCTCTCCTTATAACTATATTTGTCTTTACTTGTATGTGTGATATTTCAGCTATAGATTACTTTTTACTATTTGCAATGGATATTTTAGAAAACATAATTAGACATGCATGGTATGCTTTTTCTTTTTACCTTCAACAGCCCTTTCACTTTTATCCCTCTTCTTAGCAATCACGTTACACACACCTTTAAGTTACGTATGCCTTTATTTGTCTTCAGTAAACATACCTTCGATTCAATTGTTTTATTTGACATAGCTTTTCTTTGATATTGTCGCATATAATGCAAGTTAGTAGTAAACCAAATCTTTAAGACAGCCACCTTGTCTTCCCATCCAAATAGATTCATGTGTTCCTTCCCTGCAAGAGTTCTGACCCTCAGCTTCAGCTGTGATACCCCTTCAATCTTCCACAGCAGAATCAACGTTTTAATTTTATCTATTATTAATTATAATTTCTGCAGCTTGAACTTGTTACATGCTCAATTCTGTATTATTTTACGTCCCCAAACACCCAGCAGCACAGAGCTCCTCGCAATCCCAGCATATTTGTTGTGACAAAAGTAGCAGCATATGTTTGTTTCGTTTACTTGCGTTGGCAGCACTGAATTTTCATTTCTTTTTTTATATGACATAATTTTGTATACAATTAAGTGAACATATTTTTAAGTAAGATATGTATTATGTGATAAGTATCAAACAATGGCGTTTGACGTCACTTGTTTTATGCACAATACTTTTGGGTATTTCTTTTATTTTATAGTCTTGAAAAAAGGGATAACGAGAGGTATAGATAGGTAAGGGGGCATCTGAAGTCCGAAATATTTCTGAGTCTAGATTTCCTTGCCATATTTTACTGGCAATAGCTAACGATTTATAGAATGTCTGCTGATAGGATACTTGATTACCTAGAATAGCAACAACATCGTCAAATTATGTGTTTAGTTCTAAAAATTGTCGAATCAAGCCTTTTGTAAGGACATTTGCAAAAACCTGCATAGTTATTATAGTTTTCTATTGAAAGACAGGGACAGAGCACAAATGGTTCTTAAAACGCAAAGTAATGTTCTTTCTAAACATGTTAGCAATTAGCACAGGCTGTTTAAGAGGAGTATTATCCTTCTGTTATATTAACCTAGATATAAGAAGGGGATTAATCTAGGCGAATAGAGAGGTACAAATCATTTTATAATTTGTATCTACTACCTTGTACTGTTTTTCTCTATGTTCGAGTTGTAAAGACGTAGTGTCAGTTTTGATAAGTTATCTGGAAGATACTGTGCAAACAGATATGTTCAGAAGTTCCTAGCCAATCTCAATTCCCCTCAATTGTTATATTATTTGAAATCTGTCATTGCCATAATCTCCCTCTCAACAAAGATATTTAGTTCTTTACCTCACAGTTTGTTGTTTTTTCAATTGGAAAAAGCAATAACTAAGTCAAAGATCAAATTGATCTAAAGAGTTCTAAACCAAATCTGGTTATATTTCCAGCATAGAGTAGTAATATAAATCATAACTGCAAAGAGAATGCTATAGCGCAATTGCTTATGTATTCATTTAATCATACGTATTGAAACCATCGTTAAAAATAAAAAGAAAGCTGTTCAACAACTATGCAGTTTAAATGATAACATTACGTTTGATTCTATGGGCATGATTAACCTCAAGAACTGTTCACCTTTATTAAATCGTGTGTTATAGTGAAAACATGCTGGGTAGGGCACAGCCATGGTAAGGAGACTTGACTGGCAAACATATTCCACCCCAAAACAATAACGGTCGTCTTCCCTCTGACAGGGTGCTTCCGGTAAGATCACCTTTCCATTGTTGCTATATTTTATCCATACCTGAAGCCTGCTCCATCTTGACCAGTTTACTTGCCTTTGTTGTGACCCTGTCTGGCATATTCATACTACTAAGTGAGTTCATATTAGCGTGTTCTTCACACAGATACATCCTCAAGGAACTGTTAGAGACAGAGACTGAATACGTCAAAGACCTCAAGACCCTCTATGACGACTTTGTTGAACCCATGACACTTGGAAAGTCCATCCCTAAGGCCATGGCCAAAAGGGCAGAGATTGTCTTCTCCAATATATCAGATATCTACGGCTTTCATGACAGGTAAGGTTCGGACATGAGTTAAATCTACTCGGTCCTCTTTTACTTGCTTCGAATTTTCTTAAAAGCAATGTCTCACTTTGCGAAAGTTTATTATCGCAAGCTACATATCAAAGCAGAAAAAATTATATTTTGCCCTGTCACAGAAAATAACTTATAACGACTTCTTCAATATTTACAGGAACAAAATATCTGATTGACTAAATGAGACACAGTTCTGCAAATAATTCTGGTGATCATCTTCAAAATATAAATTATGATATATTGTATCTATACATTATTATATATTGTCCGGTATCATAAAAATAAAAAGACTTTAATCATTTGAAGAAATAAAAGAAGCACATTGACCTTCTCAATTGTTATTTCGCCATTTCAAAAACGGTATAGGTTCTTGCATATGCTTAATGTTGATACTCTTAACTTTACCTATTACAATCAAATATCAATGTAAGTACAATCTGTTTCTACTTAATTTTACCCATTTATATTAAAGGTTGATGTATTCTTCTACTTCTATTTATTTTTACCAATTAAAATCATAGATCAAATAAAGCCCATTCTCCTTCTTATACTTAACTTATCAATTAAAATAAAAAATCAATGTAAGCCCATTTTTCTTCTTAGACTTAACTTATCAATTAAAATCAAAGATCGATGAAAAACATTTT
Organism: Clione limacina; assembly: GCA_032362205.1. Taxonomy (NCBI): domain Eukaryota; kingdom Metazoa; phylum Mollusca; class Gastropoda; order Pteropoda; family Clionidae; genus Clione; species Clione limacina. The sequence continues at coordinate 1,255 of JAUUEB010503510.1, read as the reverse complement.
TTCTAATTGCTATACTTCATGATGGATGTATGTACATTCTCCTACTTAAACTAGACTTTACCAATTAAAATCAGAGATCGATTTAGGTACCTTCCCCTACTTTTACGAACTAACTTTGCCACTTTAATAAAATATCGGTTTAGATACATTCGCATACTTTACTTTACCAATTTAAATCAAAGATTTATAAAGATAAATTCTTTTACTTTTAAGATTAAAAGTGATATTGGATGATTTTTTTAAATCTAAATCTTACTTATTAAAATGTTGACACTTTTGTTACCTTTTTAACTTATGTTGTGTCTTTTCATGTAGTCAATTCTATGGGGATTTGGCAGAGCTACTGGCATCAACTCATCCATCTGCCATTGGACCCACGTTTCTGAAATGGGTAAGATGTCTTAACCATGTCTTAACCATGTCTTTACCATATAGTTTGATCTTCATTAGTGCAATGTAAAGGTTGTGTCATTATCTTGTTTTATCATTATTATTTTTTTGTTATATACAGCGGAGATATTTGTTGTTATTTCTTTACAAGTGGTTTGAAATTAACTCCTTACATTTCTTACACATGAGACTCGCTGTAAATTGCGTTTTTGTGTTTTAAGATATTGTGATTAAGTCTAAGTTTTGAACACTTATATCTATCATAGAGTAATGCCCGGTGCCGAATTACTTAATTTGCCATTCCTTGATACTCATGCAAAATAACTCTCTTTTTAGTGTACAGTTATTGTTGTAATTGTTCCTTCTTAACTAATAATGTCTTATTAATGATTTCAGCAAAGTGAGTTTGACAATTACATCAAATACATGACAGACAGGAAAACAGCAAACCTTCTCTTAGACTCTTCAGAAATGAGATCCTTTTTAGAGGTGATATATAACTTTTCAAATGTGTGTTTTTTCATTATGCTATGATTATCATCTTTTTAAAATAATTCCAAATGATAAGGTGAGTAAAGGAAATTCAAAGATTGTTGAAGACTAATACTTGTAAACTCCTTAAATTACTGTTAGGTTGTTACTTTCTGATCGCAATTTGATGACCCAAACAATTGCAAGGTTCACCGCTATTAATGCTAGTGTCTAGGTTATTAGTTGCCAGCGGCGGCTCGTGTCCAGTATGCCAGGGGGAACAACCTTCCCCCCCCCCACCATCACCGACCGACAGGCCCGGATCAACCCTTACAGGCTAAGAAGGCTTAGCCTAGGGCCCCGGCGTTTCTTTTTAAGAAAAGAGGGCCCACGC
>JAUUEB010503499.1:0-10261 GCA_032362205.1 Clione limacina | reverse complement strand
TTAAAATAAATTACACCGCAAACATCCCAAAACACAGCTGCAAGAATTTTATTTAACATTTTCTCTGCTTTGAACGTTTTTGGTCTGGGGGAGTTTGGATGGCTTCTCTAGCTACCACAGGATTACTGAGTCGGTTCAACCACCTACAGAGGGTATACTGATTTAAAGTTTTGTTTTTATATACATTTTTCAATCTTTTGACAATGTTGACCTGTTTTATTCCTTCACAATGATGAAATTCAAACACTGCTCTTTATTTACAACGCAGTGCCATCGGGGTAGCCATTTTGAAGTGACGTCACATCCACAGAAACGAACAAAATGAAAAATGGAAATATGTAACTTTTTGAATTTCTTTTTACGCGCTGGTGGTATGCTAGAACTACCGGAGCTACGCTCTCTAACGCTCTAGTACGATTTCAGTCTTTTTCCGCAGGTGACGCAAACAGTACAGAGCACCGAAGAGCGGTGACAGACTGGATGCTGCGTGGTATGCCATTTAGAAGCTTAGACTGGCGGATGACGTCCTTATATGCCTAGAACTGGGTTTGGACCAATATTCTCTCCTCTCGCCCTTGGATAACTTGGACCATGCCTACATGCTAATGCTTATTTAGCCGGTTCTTATGTCTGTCTGCCTTGTCTTTCCTATCTTCCCCATTCCGGTTTACATTTGCCCCTATATGCCTCGAACCCGGTTTGGACTCGTCCACTCCCCTGGCCCTTGGATAAATTGGACGCCTACACCTACCAATGAAGTCCAAAACTCTGCATACGTTATCGTGTTGGTCCTTCCTGACTAGCCCGGGGTACCCACCGATGGGACCCTCTCAGTGCAGCTTGATCTTTAACTCGGCCCCGACGACCAGGACTGCTTCTGAGACTTGCAAATTCGATGCTAAACAGCTTATATGTGAAAGCCAGTGGATGGTCCAATAGCTTGGCTAAAACTTGACTCGAGCGATGACCTCAGGCCCGTGCAGATTTGGATATGGTTGGCATTTGTTACAACAGATAACAGATATTTCGTGAAAATTTGCCGTCACCCATTAGCCGGTTGATACTACCTCAGCCAGTTAGGTGCTATAGACCGCCACGGTGACAACATATGTCGGAACTGGGACATAGGCGCGAGGTGAGCTAGCGCAGGGCAGACCATACTGCTGCTACTCCCGAAGATGAGAATTATGAGAACGTATCAAGCGGGTTGCCTTCCCGGTATATTCGAATACGACGTTGAGTCGCCCGTATAGTAGTAGCATACGACGTCGAAAAAGCGTTGGGTCCCTGCATGCAATGCTTGTTGCAGAGTTCTTCCGTGACGTGTCGTAAGAGTGGTAGGTCAGTGCCACTAAAGGAACTCTCAACGACACAGTCCGTACATGATGTCTTGACGCCAAATATATGTATCGTACCAGGGCACTTAGCGCCCCATCCGGAGGAGCTCCAGTGTTCCGGGTATATGGAGGGCTGTTCATGTCAATATTAGCCAATGGTTTCGAATCTAGGAGCCTAACTGGTAAGTCGCGGTCGAGTTTCCTTGTGTCGTTAGCTCACTGAGAGGTTAGTTCCATTGTGCGGCCCTACGGTCGATGTCCAGACGGGCGGTAGCGCTAGGTGTCCGATGGTTCCGGTCGGTAAAGGCGCCTGCTATCCCTTAGTGGATGTTGCCCCATGGCTGGTTGGTAGAATCTAAATATATCTGTCCATCTTGGGCGGGTACCGCCGCGAAAAACTCTGTCACCAATCTCTCCGGGTTGATATACAAGCCTAGTAAGTCCAATGAGGCCCCCAGGCGGTGGACTGACCCGTTAACGTGTATAATAATAGTCCAACTACATTTGTAGAAAAAAACTATAATACTCTAGACTTAGACAGCTCATAAGCTTTTTCAAAATGTTCCTGGGAGGACTCTCTAGCATCACTTAGAGCTGCACTTACTGATTGTAGTAATTTGTGAACAGGAAAGATCATTTCAGCTTCATTTTGTGACAAGTTAAGTCCTTTGCTCAAAGAAACATCGATTTTTTGTGTAATATCATAAAAAAACGGAATGAAGAAGAAGGAAAAATTGAAATGCCGAATACTAGATGAATAAAAGTGTTCAACCACTTTTCAAACATCTATAAAAAAAAACAAAAAACACTACAACACTGATCTTATCTTTATTTTATCATAGTGTGTCACTGACGATATCCAAATCTTATTTTAGTAAACCCAATTCACAATGTGGCACTGAAGACATTCTAATCATGTTTGCCAATCTCATTTGTTCAAATTATGTCACTCATAACAATATTAATTGCCATTACGTCTACAACTTAAAATCGGTTAACAAATTGGGTCAATGGTGACATTATGAAACTGCTTGAATCATTTCGTCTCAAAGTTTGTAACTGGTAAACACAGAATCATGTTTGGCAATCCAACATCTTCCTACCCTATATCAAGTTTGGCATAACTATCATTTTGGAATCAGGGAACCACTCATTCTTTTAGAAAGTCGAAGCAATGATTATAGCTATTGGCTGCTTGAAGTACCGGTCTAGCGAATTTCTTGTTTAGTCAAGTATACATTGGAAATGTATTTGCATTTTGTAGATTATCAATCTTGGCTGAAACGTTAAAAGTTAATTTGTTATGATCTGCATTTATATCACATTACAGGAATTCCTTGTTTTTTAACCTATTTCGTTATACAGAAGGGTTAAATCTTTTCGATATTGAATTTCGAAGAAAAGGTGATATCGAAAAGATTATTAAACCAAAGGTTGAAAGGATTTGAAATAATACATTTTTTTGAAATAATATGTAAGCATATTATTAAATAGCAAATGAAAAGTACACACGATTCATTTACGAATAGTATTAACTGAGGAGTAGTAAAGGGGGGGGGGGGTATTGTCATGACGAAAATGACTGCAAAGCTAGACCAGGAATGCTTACAATCTCGAAAAAAAACTATAAACATCTAACATATTATCTTAACACTACTTTACATGCACACACTTACGCATACAACACAAGGACGCTCAAAATGACATTCAAAACAGCTATCACGCACACACAAATACATATAACCAGTTTAGACCCACCAATAATAGAACAAAATGAATACAAAAGTATTTAAGGTCGCCTCAGTAACAGTCTGTTTCAGCGACTTGAATTATTTACAGGTATTTCATGTTTTTAAATCTAGATAAAATGTCAAGTTGATACTCAACTGTTTACAATTCACAAACAGTTCATAAAAAGGCTAATAAAATGTATGAGAAGTATCCATGCGGATTGAATAAATAGATATCCTGCTTATAAAATGTATGAAAAGTATCCATGTGGATTGAATAAATAGATCGCCTTGCAAAACATTTCCAGTGTTGAAATTCGTGTCTTGTCAAACAACGTTTTTGTGTCCTAAGTTCAATCGATCTGGGATTATCGGTCTATGATGGCGATGTTTACTTGACACATTACATTGCACATGAATTGTACCACCTACTGTGCTCTTTTATAGGAAATGTTATCATCAAAGTCTAATATTGTACTCTTGTGTATTTAACTATTCAAGGAAATAACACCCTTCTTTGTTTTGAAGGCTCGGACAACCTTATGAACGATTATGTCTCCGCCTTAGATTATGTTTTCTTTCAAGTCAGAGAGAAATCAATGTGTATTCTAAACATAATGGAAAAGGGGTTCTTGACACTACATTGTTTACATGTAACTAAGACTTTACTTGTGAAGAATTATATTTTAAAATTGTATTGGTTTGTGCTCGATTTGATTTCAGTCTTTCTAGTGTAGAATATATAAAACAATCTTTTCTTAGATAATTATTTGAAGTATAATACATTTTAAATATAAATAAACACGAATGCGTCTGCTTCTGTGCTGTGTTTACACATTGTCCTCAAATTTTGATACACTTCACATTTCACATTTCGAAATTGTAAATTATCTTTTATTTATCACTAGATTTCTTCAGCTCTCTTAAAATATGCCTATTAAGGCGGTATTATATTGATTGACACGATGATTCTCTAAGTTATATATCACACTTGAAATTAGGTGATTTGTTTAAAACTTGTCAGCCCGATGTCAGCACACTTTAACAGGGTAGATTCTACGAGTCATGATACATCGTACACTATTTGTATCGCGGTATGTAAATTGTCCTATCATCCCTGTCGCCCATTTATCCCAATAACAGTTGATATAGTCCTTCTAATTTCTTCCTCTATAATTTTTTCAAAGCATCACCAAAGTATCTCTAAAGTATCTCTGATACTTTGGAGGGGAACCAGCTCATTTCAAATAGAGTGTCTATATAATAATTCCTCGAAACACTCTCGATCTGGCTATCTACTGAAGATTGATGCCTTTTTCCAAGTCTACCCTTTCTAGGAAAGAACGTTCTCTCCAAGGTTTTTTGTGATGCTAAGATAATAAGATGGATCATAATAAATGATAATAGAAATAAACAGGTACATGAATCAATAAAGAGAAAACATTATTAAGTTAGAAAAATCCCTGTTTTCACCTTACTAATTCTTATGAGCTAGATGCTGCCAATGAAGATATAATCCTTTGCACTTAGCAATAAAAGTGACATGTCTGCGTCTATTAGTGAACGTGTGCGATGAATAGAAAACATTACAATGCAATTATAAAATGTCGAGTTACAGAAAGGTCAATTAGTCTGTTAAAGATGATCACAAATATTCTATAAAGCAACCTTTGAGGTCTTTGCTCGGTATATACTTTTCAGCGTGTTAATGTGGAACAAACCTTTCAGAACACCGTCGCCTTTTGTGAAAGAAAATACAAATTTACAATCATCAACTCACTCACTCACTCTCTTACGCACTCACTAACTTATATAGATAGTTTTTCTTGAACGTCACATTGCCTTTATAAGTTAGAAACAGCCTTTCGATCAATATGTTTGAAAAATATCTCGGCACACCCGGGACTCGAACTCGCGCACCCACCTGCGCCAAACAGAACTTGAGCTAAACACACTGTCTCCTTGCCACAGAGCCCTGTAAAAGGATAGCGCCTATCAATTACTGATAAGTTGCTCGTGCTATCCCCCAGGGTACATGTGGTAGATCGAACCCGTGTACTGATCTACCACATGTACCCTGGGGGATAGCACGAGCTATACAATAAAGTGGAGATAAGGGGAGATAACGAGGCAGGTTTTAGACGCTTTTGTCTGAGTTTATCCGACATGTGTCATGAATCTTGATGAACGTCAACGTATTCAAACAGATAAGACACTCAAATAAACGTTCATAGATCACAACAGGTTCACTCAGAAAAACACACAAGTTATAATTTTAAAATATTCGTTTGACTGTATCGTTTCTTTCTCATTCCCCTTTCCTTTTTTACTTTCTCTGGAATATTAGACCCAAAAAACAAGCAAAATGATGTCACAGTTGTTAATGTAACAATTCTGATAATACATGGCATTGATATAGCGCATTTCCGGACATAAGAGGCTTTTTCAATACACTATATATGATAGTATTACCCAAACATATTCATTTCCTTTTACTTTGTATATTTTTCCTTTTCGTCGTGCTATTCCTTCCACCCTCTACTTACGTAAAGAGCTAACTAAAACAAAACTTTTACTACTAAATATGTGAATCTATTTTGTCATTCCCGGCACTTATGAATTTCCATGTGTCTTTTTATAGAGCATGTTTACTATATTATGTACCCCGAGTTTATTCTAATTGTTTCAATCGTGACTGTATCAATTCGTAGCTCGTCTGAAATTCAATTGATTTCTTGACCGTTACATTTGCTGAAAGCAAGGACTTTGAAGAAGATTTTCTCTACCCTTTTACCGTCGGCTTAACCAAAGATTAGCTTTTAGATGGTTTTGATTAATTTACTCATAAAGGAATTAACCTTGTTAGGAGTCGACAGCCTGGCTAATACGAACAACCGACCACCATTGTTTATAATGTCTAACATTTTTAAGACATGGGTCATCGCAAACTGCGTAAGGATGATCCAGGACTCCTAGGGTAACCTAAGTTTATATAACTTTTGTAAACTGCCTTTTTCTGCAAGTGTACTAACGCAATATCAGTCATTTTTTTACTTGACAGTTTTGACTCTGTCCGAATTTATAGAAGGCGGACGAACCAAATTATAATTACTCGACTCACCTATGATTTGACTAATATCCCTTGGCGTTGATGTATTGATGAATGTATCTCGAGGTCTTAGATTGATCATTCGTTGATTCGAGTTCGATAATTTCCTGATCGTAATCCACCACATCAGTGATTTAAATAATGCGATATATATTTGGGAAGCTATTATTAACAGAATAAATCTCATCAATTATACAACAATCAATAAAAAAAATGTCATTAAGTTTCCTGTTTCAAATTTTCATCAACATCTCATAGCAAAATTGATTTTCAAGAATCCACACTTTACCGTTTACGAGAGCTTAAGCATTCATATTTAAAAGACAAAAAAACATGGCGATCATGTTTCTTCTCTATTCAAACCCGAGCAGTCTTGCAAGTTATTAACATTTGCTTTAAAAATATAAGAACACGTTGTTATGATTTAATTTTTCATGAGAAAACAAAATAAACAAAAACTCAACTCAGACAGACACATCCATTGAAGCAGACACCATTAATCACAAAATAATTGTTTTCTATTAGATGGTGAGCAAATACCTTACCCCTCGTTAAACTCTTAAGTTTGTTGATCTTATTCTATTTATCCGGCCTCCTCGTATTACAGAACATAATACAGCAAATAATCAGATACAAATGTGTTGAATTAATGGGAAATATTATGATTTATTTCATGAAGACCTTCATGGAAGCAAGTCAATTATATTGTGGTAGTTTTTTTAATGAATTAAAAACTAGACGATGGAAGAAATGATACAATATTGCATTGTTAAAAAGTAATAATGTTTTAAGTGTTTTAATGACATTGTGATCCTCATAAAGATCGCCAGGCAATTAAAACGTGAAGCCATATTGTTTAGAAAAAATTAAACTCAAAGACTTCTTGAGGATAATTATTATTGAAAAACATGTGTATCAACAAAAGATATGCGTATAGAGAAGGGGTTGCAAAGGGTATAGAGCTAAATCCAGTTTCTTCGGGATTATCTGGACTCAGCGACCCTAAATACCGTCATGTTATGTGCAGTCAAACATGATATTATACCAAGTTTGTTGAATTATTTCCGTTGTGCTGAGCCAGACACCAAGGGTGTTTATTCATATTTTATCCTCGTCGTAATTTAACGTAATTTTTTGAAAGTCGAGATATGGCAAGAAATTTGTCTGCAATAATTCCTTGTTGCGTTTTAATGTAAAGACCGTAGAGCAGCATGAATCCAAATACACAGACATTGGCTATACAAATTGTGTCAAATTAATCCTACAGTACCTAATAACATAACGCTGACTTGTTTGTTTCCTATTTATATATATTATTGTATACCATGACAACACGAGGCGACAAATCAAAAGTTGCATGCATATTTCTAGAGTGATTGTGAAGAAATTGGAAACAATTCCAAATACCGAACTTAAATTAGTATCAGTTATTTGTTTGGATTTCATGACATTTCGCCCCGTACCGTTTTATCTTGGTTCTTCATATTTTATTATTATTCACATATTTGATGCATAGATTTGCTAAAAAAGGCAAATGTGGAACTCATTCGTCAGTCATATTTATATCATGATATTGATTACAATCATTTCTTTGCAAACTTAAACATTTAGTTTAAAAGTGCAAGTAATGAAACTAAAAAATAAAAAGATACTTCTTTAAAGGTTTATCAAACTTTATCCTCTGCATTTTGGTACCCTTTTAGTGTAAATATAGACATACACTTTTGTTTAGTAACGCTGTAGTGAAAGACTTCGTGTATAGGTTACTTGTACTGCAAGACATACAAAATCATGTGAAAACAGGAATACCACACAGATGGTAAACATGTCAAAATATTGCGGAGAAAGAAAACTTCCAGTCTGCATTTTTCTTGTGCTAGATCTAGGTGTTGATAACATTTCCACATGTTGTTCTTACTGGGGGTAAACTTTGTGAGAAAACAAGAATAATGCAGTTCGTGTTTACTTTGAGATTATCGATAACTGGTGCGACAGGCATTAGACATGTAACGTTAATCTATCTTGAATTGCCCATACGTCATGTTGCAGTAATTCATGTTAGATGTTAATGATAATGAATTATTGTAAAGAACTTAAGTAAGGTGAGTATTTGGTGTGGAGTCGGAAGAATGACATAATTTATATCTCATTAGCACGACTCGATGCAACCGTTAAAGTGTTATCCTTGTTCTAACTCTTAATTAATTATCTTTTCAAAGTGATCAAGTCCGTGTTTCAATGTTTCTATCTACTTCCACTGCGTGAAGATTATTGAAATAACGTCATGACCAGCTATTTAGCAGACTGCAGTTTTGTTTTTTATGATTTTCTCGTCACGAATTTGTCTTTTTGATCGGGATATCGTTGATGCGTGACTCAACTTTCAAATAACTTCATAGTGGTGAAAAGGGTGTGATACACTTACAGCCAATCTATCTTACAAAAACACTTGTAAATACAGGTGTGAGACGTGTAAAGAAGATATCCTGGAGTGGTGGGCAATAATGCCTCTTTGGATAGAGGTTTCAATCTTTTAATCATTTAAAAAACAACTTACTTGTGATAACGTTGAATCTAAACTCGTTGACATCAGAAGTTTGACATTTTATTGCGTAAATATTGTAGGTGTTTAAAACGAATGTTTTATTATGTTTTGACTGCTCCATGTGAGGCACTAGCAGATAGTTGCCATGACAACCACAATCTTAAAAACAAGTAAACAGTGTAAGGATGAATTGAAACATTAATGACTCATTAACATCATTGCGCAATTATTATGATACATTCTTCTATTTGGATCCTTCCTTGTTTTCTTTGAAGAGTTTGGGAAGCTGATGTTTCACAGCATATTTTTCTTGTAAACATACATTATTTCATATTTTGTTGATGCTGTAGCTAAATCTAAATGGTATAAAGGAATTATAGATAAAGGAGTGGGTAGGTTTGTTTGACTGCTGCAGTGCGGGGGACATTTTTACATATTTTGACTTTTCTACAATGTTTTTCAATGTAATAAAATCCTTGAATTACGCCAGTGAATAAAGTGTGAGGTTATTATGAGTATCAGTAAAGCACTTAGGACATCAATCTTTGATGATTTCATCACTGTTATTGCTGTGGTTATGATGTCGGTTAGATATTGTCATCACATCTGTGATAGGAAACATGAGAGATGAGCAGACGTCTAGGATAGAAAAACACGAAGTGGACATCGTTGGTTTTGTTTCCTTGTGGTCCGTTAAATGGTTTCGGTAAATGAGTTTCTCTTTTGTAAATTGTCATGGATATTGCGAACAAAATAAGATTTAAACGCTACAGGATTAGCAGTAGACAGCCACCCGGTAAAAGTCCGCAGTATGTACATAGGGAAGTGTTATTATTTATGTACTTGCTTACCTACTTTTTATATGTAAATTCATGTCTTTGCTTTACAATATAATACTAAGACTTATCAATCGCCACGAAGTTTAGGACTTTAAATTCAAATTTCTAGCCCAGGTCTCTCCTATGCGAGAGCAAGAAAGGCAATCCAAAAGAGCATCTTTAAATTTACTGATAATATTGATGTTTGAAAATCTACAACTGGCAACCTCTTTAATTCAATAAATACTTAATGTCAACACATGTCTTCTTTAAACTTATGTTCCCAGTAATACGTAGCTGCTGGATAACAAAATTGAGGAAGTCGTGTAACTTTATTGCAACCTTGAAGTTTTCCAAGTTTCAAAAAAATTGTATTTAAGGAAAAGAGTTTTTTTTAATTAAATGTACCCCACGAATTGAAAAGAGAAACTCCAAGTAAATACAATTGCCCCCAACTGAATATATCTCACTTATCTTTGTATTCAAGGAAAGATGACGAAATCAAGGGCTTCCACGGGAATTTTACGAAGGGGATAGTTGGGAAAAGTGACATAGGTCATAGATCGGTGATATTTCAAGGGGGTCGAAACGTTGGCATGCGCCCCCAAAAGACTTTTGAAATTGTTGATGCAAATTGTGCATATTAGACGCATCTGGAAATTTCTTATTTGATTTTAATGATAAAAAATGTTATTCAGATAAAGCGAGGTTATTCTCACGAA
>JAUUEB010503488.1:0-10261 GCA_032362205.1 Clione limacina | reverse complement strand
TCTAAAAAGTGCCCTTTTCCTTTCTTTATTTTCTTATTCTTTTCCGTGAAAGGGCATTTTCCCGATCGTTTTCGCCCCCGTCAGCCCCCTTGAGGGCAGGGGGGCGCCAGTCCCCGCTGCCCCCGTGCTTCCGACATCCCTGCTCTTACACATTGTTCATGATAGGATTGAGAATTGAGCTAGTCATGCCTTCATATATAGTTGATACATTACAGTCTCCAAAAAACCCACCCCAATATACAAAAAAAAACTGACCTACCTACCCTAACTTTTTTGGACATGTTACAGTAAACAAACACTTTTATTTTTAGGCCTAAGGAAACTATCATGTATCATATCAGGGGGGGGGGGAGACCTTTCTGATTCCTCGAGAGAAAGACTTTGAAACTTTGCGGGAATAATGGGCGTAGACAGGTGAAGATTGTCAGCTCACACATATTTAAAAAAAAATTCAACCTTCAATTTTTTTTTACAAAGTAAATGTTGTGAGTTATTCCAAATGATGATAACTCTTTACATAAAATGGTATTTGGACTTCAAGGATAACATTTGGAAATTGACTGTAGGACGAGAATTATTCCCGTGTGGAAGATTTTAAAAGTGTAAAATAAAGCTTTTTGATTGAATTTGACACTTCGCGGCCATTATTCCCCATTTGTGATACAAACTGTCCTCAATTTGAACCATTTGTAACTATCAGACGGCATGTACCATCGTCGCCACGTAATAGCAACTGTGTGCATCCCTTCATAATTACTCACTGTACATTCCTACTGAACTAGGATTTCTACGTCATGACATTAGTTTTCTAATAGAATAAATGAAGAACATACAAAACATAGATTGACGTTGAATTTTCTTCATTCATTCTATTATATAATCTTATTAATGTAATACATATATTTAATTAACAAATGACTTTAGGACGGGAATTGTTCACGTACAGAGATCTACAGTCAAGCAAAAAGCTTTTTTTTTACACTTTTAAAATCATCCACAGGGGAATAATTCTTATCCTACAGTACATGTCAAATCAGCTAAAAGTTACAAACAGGAATACCGACCTGATATTTCATGGAATGTCTCAAAATCGGAATATTTTAACCAAACAAACTGCCAAACTGACTTTTTTACCATAACGTTTTGAAGGTTTTAAAAACCCAAAACCCGATCAAGTATTTAGGAAATTAGAATCTCTGAACAAAGTCATATAAAGTTTGCAGCAGGTAATGGCGCCCCCCGGGGAGGTGTTAACTATCAGACGGCATGTACCATCGTCGCCATGTAATAGCAACTGTGGGCATCCCTTCATCATTGCTCACTGTACATTCCTACTGAACTAGGATTTCTACGTCATGACATTAGTTTTCATATTTCAGTAGAAACAAAAGTTTTCTTGAATAAATTCTTTATGAAATGTCTCAAAGTCGGAATAATTTAGCCAAAAAACTATCACATTGAATGCTTTGGCCACACTGATCTGAATATGCTAAGTATGGACAACGCAGACACACACATACGGAATAAAGTTTTCTTAAAAAACATGTAAAGAGGACAGCAATCGAAGACCAGACCACCTGGTGGCCAGGATGATGTTGCTTTGAACTCATACATATGGTTTATGCTAGAAGAAATGCTAGTTAACATCTCTCTAGCAGAAGCATCGTTTCTACTGAAGTACGTTTTCTACTCTGACATATAACCTTCGTCAACTTATTTCGGGGTAACGTCTCAGCCTCGCATGCGAAACGACTGAGATTCGAATTCGGTCAGTGTTTTGTGCCACCTCTGGTGTAAGGCGTTTGGTCCTGAAGTCCTGTCTTATTACTCTTAAGGACTCACTCCACGACTTGGGAGGACGGCCCTTATCTACGCAACCAGGCACGTCCATTCTTTGGACTCTCTTTAGCCAGTTGCTCTCATCTTTTCTTGCAACGTGGCCATACCAACTGAGCCTACTCTGGCGCATTAGCGCTGCCATATGGTTGACCGGTGACTCCAACTTTGGTCAGTAGTTATTCACTAGAAGGATTCATGTCTAGTGGTAGCAACTCACATCCAATGGACTATAGATAAGACATTTTATTTCTGAAAAGTCTCTGGGTGATTTCCGAAGGTCGGAACACTATTTTATTGCAATGGATCACATCTGTGGTCTGTTCAATTCGTCACTCTCGTTTCACAGAAAACTTTTCCCGCGATAAGACTTCAAGTATTTCAGATAAACTAATATTTCTTAAGAAATTAACATGAGTGTCAACACTTAAATATGTAAGCCTTTGTTTTCTTATTAAACGTAGAGGGTCCACCAGTTAGGCATGTTCAAAATTACTTAAACTTTTGCAGCCGTTTGACATATAAGGGACCTTTCTTAAATTATGTCAAGCAAAATTGACCACCCTATTCCCATTACATTTTCACATTAAATAATACGCAATTTGTATAAGAAAAAAGACTTCAGTCAACTTTTACCAGCCCCCCTCCCCCTCCTTCCTGGTTGACGTCATTTGTGAATGGGCCATAACTGTGGAATGTATATATCTATGCTTAGTTCTTAAAATGAAGTGCCGTCTCCTTTGGGTGGACACGATACCTGTTAATAATTCTGTTGACTAAGTGCTTAGGTCAAAGGTCACATAACTAATTGACCTTTATTTCACCGACGAACCTTTTCAATTAAGCAATATTTTTAGCACATAAGCTAAGTATACACCGTCTTTCTAACTTATACGTCCAGGACTCTTTGTCCGTCGTAAAATGACTGATTAATTGTTGTCTTTAGTAAAGGGATTTTCACTATGACGTCAAGAACTGCTTAAACCTGACCCGAAACAGGTGCTTCGCACCAGTATACCAGTAATAGAAAACGTGTAGACCAAATTGTATCAAGTTGCACATACCAGGGCTTCTTATCGTCGCCATTTGTTTTTCTTCTGGTCGCGCAAGCAGAGTAAACTTGGTAGTGGTCATTTATTATCAAGCTGACCACTGGTCAGTACTGACTCTGTATTGACATATAATCGTTCTGGAGTCACGCGTGTCTTATTCCATACGGGTTTGGTCCAATCGAAATCGTGATTGCATTTTGACACCAGTTGACTCCCACATATCACACTTTCGTTCTTACAGAGCTCGGTGTAGGACTTTGTGCAAATCTAGAGACATAGACGAGGGGCAAATTAATTGGACAGAGAATAAAGTAAACGGTAACGACACGTATGTTGCACTAGTGTCAAGTTAAGTTAGTTTAGCCATGTCGCTCATTTACATGGGTTAATTTGTAGTACCCGCTTTCGTTGCCAAGAAGTGAAGACGTTCGACCTCTTAGCAGATTTAAGCAGGTGTAGTCCCTAGAGGATTTTAGTTTTAGCTACAATCCCAGAATACAGTATTTTAATCTTCCTAAGCAAAATGAAATTTGATTTTCGCAATAGTTTGCAATCGGAACCACATCTTCGCGGATTTCATGGAGCGTTTGTAGACATGGTACAACATCATTCTCTTCTTTCTAAATGTAGGTTTAGGCAAAATACTTTTGAACAGTTTGACTATGCATATGCTTTTGCATAGTTGGGCGCTTTGGCAGTAAACGCAGTAAGCTGCAAGTGTCATTTTTGTTGTCTCCTATTCTTGGCAAGTCATAATACACATCCTTATTTTTGCTCTTCCCCCATCCATTTTATGTTAAAAGCAGCTATCAATATTCGTGTGTGGCAGCCGTTCGGGAATTTCTCCATACAGGGTGTCCACGGTTCTCACCCAAAGTAGCAGCGACTCGACTGTAGCTTGGAAGAAGCTAATTTTTACCTCACTCAACATTGCTGATTTCCATTCCATTCACCCCCCCCCCCCATGCCAATGGTTTTCTTATCTTTTTACCGTCCTCTGTGATAACATCATCATGGGCCCAATGGAGTTGGAGTCTTTTACCTCTCTTAGCTGGTCACCAGATCTTGAGCGTATACAGTTATGAGGCCCTGTTAAATTCTCCACCATTACTCCTGTATTCTTAGCATTGGCTCACTCAGTTTCCAGTATATTTTGCGATTGGGTCATTTCATTGGTCAGTGGGCATATGTAATCTGCAAAGTCCATGTCTGTGATGGCCAAAGCCGGTAATCTTCTTGGTGTTATTGTGAATCCCAGTTCACTCTCCATCCCCTCAGTTCCCTGTCTTAGAGCATAGTTTAGTATAAATATGGTGCCAATGTGTCTCCCTGTAGCACTCCCACAAGGATGTCAAACTCTTCTGTCTCACCACCTGTAGTTATTACCTAGCTCTATATATACCTATAAATTACATAGGAAAAATGTCCTGCCTTCAATTCAACGTGAACTTTTGTGCAAATAAGCATATTTCTTTCTATTTTGGGGTGCTGAATCCAATTCTGTGGTCATAATTTCATTTAAAAAAATTGAAATGAATTTTATTTGCAGTATTGTTTTACTGTTCAAACGTCACTAGAACCGGGGGATTTAGTTGGGGAGTTTGAAATGTGGCAACCAAATTGTTCTTGTCGTTTTCTTAAATCTCATAACCAAAGGCACTAATTTGGGGGTCCCCTACCAATGCCTACCATTAGCCTACCAATCTAACTCTAAAATACCTTTCACGTCATCATGGTTAGTTATATTCAAACTGTTTAGGGAGACCATGGTGAGTTGTGAGGGGAGACCATGGTGAGTTGTGAGGGCGTAGGGGAGACCATGGTGAGTTGTGAGGGGAGACCATGGTGAGTTGTGAGGGGAGACCATGGTGAGGTGTGAGGGCGTTGTGGAAATAAAGAGTAATATTGTACTTCTCCAAACTGTTTGGTAATGAATCCTCATAACTTAAGTTACAGGGGCGTTGAATGATATTGCATTTGTCACATTCCATTGGTTGCCCCGGATTGACTTCCGTAAGCTCGTGTCCCTCGTGTGTGTACACTTGTGTCGTCTGAGGATCAAGTAGTCGTCTGATGTTGACGTAACTAATACCACGTGATTGCTGCCAATATGTATCGGCCTTATCTTTTACTGCTTTGTGGTGACGTAAGAAGATGATTTGAAGTATGTACTCAATTATCGATCATGTTATGAATAAAGATAGATGGGGATCATATGAGGGGGAAATGTCATATAGAGTTTCACAGTTTTTACCTTATTTTCAGAAATGTCCCCCTATTTGAAGAACCTAGATACGCGCCTAGGTGGGGTCTATAAGCACAATTCCTTGTTCTCTCTTAAAGTGTTATAATCAGATCTGGGCGAGGTTTTTAGCAATTTTCTCCTAAACAGCTTGGAATTCATGGACAATTTTTCGCATGTGGTGTTATATCAATTTTACTTAACAGAATCCATAATTGTATCCATAGATACATGTAAACAAACACTTATTTATTTGTTATCAATAAAATTTGGTTTTGTAAAAACCCAACATTTTTATCAACATTCGATGAAATTTTAACATGAAGTGTATAGTGTATAATTGTTAAAGAATAACTGTATCATAATCTTTACCATATGTTGAAACTTTGATTCTGAAAATGTCAACCCTTTTCCTAACTTAATCAAAAGTATTTATACAGAAACTATTCTGCAGTCTGCTTTATAACGGTTAAAGTCACGAGATTCAGATTCAAACATTCGGGTAAATTTGTGACTACTCGAAAACGTCGTGTCTGATGATTTGAAGACCTCGCTTATCTGCCGAGATTTGTATTAAAGTAAACAAAATTGAATTATTCTTTTTACAAATTTTTTATGGAAAATATATGTTTACGACAGTACGCTCGGCTTTCTTCAACTTTGAACGAATATTAAGAAGGGTTTAATGATTATGGCTTTAATTATTTTCTTATTTCTTAAAAATAATAATAACTGTTCTACGAATTTTTTTTTGCTTTTTATAATTCGCTAGTTTCTGCGTTTCTACAGACTAGAATGGAACATTCTCATTGAATGTGATTTCATTAGGTTTTACGTGGCCGTTTTTAATCACTTCAATACATAGTCATTAAATATACTTTGTTTTTTCTATAAGATTTCACGAAGGCTAGTGTCCACTATTATACCACCATCTGACTTCCTTATACCAATTGTTAGTAAAATAAAGATAAAAGCAAAAACATTTGAAAACTGTGAAACCCAAATCATTGTGAAAAGACACCAAAATCTCCATGATAATTGTTTTGTGATACCTGACAGAGCTACTAAAATTTATGAAAACTATTTTTTCCTAAGAACATTAAGTCACTGGGATCAACTGGAAGACATTTCTTCTCCATCTTTGGACACGTATCGAAGACGCCTGCAGTGCAAGTAGGCACATTTAACGCGCAACCAACCACCCGTCGATTAAATGCCCGGAGGGGACAAATTAACAGATACAGATAGTCGTATTCATGTTTTTTTTTGTCATGCGCATTAAACTGTAAAGGAATGCTTTAATCATATTCTGCACGGTATATCAAATATCAATAAGACAGACTGCTTCATAAACTTGTCAAGTTAGTCTGTAACATTCAATAACATGTCTCATATTGGAATCTTTAAATATATTCACATTGTCTATTTTTTTTATACATACACGCTGTCTTTCTTTGCTTTGACGCACGTTTCCCTTTTAGCATATTTTATAGCTTCTTATCTTATGTTCAGCTGTTTGAAGTAGTTGGTGACTGGATTACGTGGAATATTGGCATTTTTGTATTATTATTATTATTAGATAGCCCAGAACTTATATTGAAACCTAACTATTAGATTATACATAACTTATATAGAAACCTTATGTCCAAACAATTAGATTATACAGAACTTATATAGAAACCTTATGTCCAAACAATTAGATTATACATAACTTATATAGAAACCTTATGTCCAAACAATTAGATTATACAGAACTTATATTGAAACCTTATGTCCAAACAATTAGATTATACATAACTTATATAGAAACCTTATGTCCAAACAATTAGATTATACATAACTTATATTGAAACCTTATGTCCAAACAATTAGATTATACATAACTTATATAGAAACCGTTCGCACTTAAAAGTCAATGATATATTCTGAAACCTAAAAAAGATGATGCAGAACCTCTATTGAAACCTTAGGACCGAAAAATGTGATTAGTGATTATATATAACCTCTATTGTGAAACTTAACGCCAGAAAAAAATTTGTGAAAAGTAACTTCTGTTGAAACCTTACGTCCAAAAAATTCCGATATAGAGAACTTCTACTGAAACCAATGCGTCCACATTATCGAGATTAGTTTCACTGCTAAACAGATTAAATAACGAACTTATGATTAGTTTTATTACATTTATTTAGATGTTGTAAGATATAAGATGAAGGGAATGGCACCAGGTAACGTAACGCCTCTTTATTTTATAATAATTAGGCAAATAAACAAAGCTCAACCAGGATCGTCAGTCACGATTAGGGTTGATGAGTAAGGTTCAAGATGCCGTCAGACAAATGGTCTCACCTTTCTGTGATACAACAACCATCCCTGTGCTAAATGAGGATAGAATGTATTATTATTAATGATAAAGACAGAGGATTGTTGCACAATAAACAGCTTTATTAGTGGCTAAAAATACCGCAATACCTCTTGGTATTTGGTCAGTCGTCGTCATGTCAGCTTTCCAGAATACGATGAGTACCCCACGGCGAGCTTTATTTAATTCCAACCAACCCCCGCATATGCGTCATTTTGTCATTTTATGTTTGTCGCTATTCTTTTCTTTAATTCTACATCTGTTTTATTTCTCTCTTATTTCCTTGTTGCATTTTTTCCCATTTCTTTGTGTTTTCGTGATTTTTTTCTTCATTGTTTTATCTTTATCTTTGTTCATTCAGTAGTTGATCATCATTGATTGGCGTTATGTGAGCTCGTTTTTAGTGATGCTACACGACAAAGGCATGATTTAGGTAAAGTAAATTAAATGTTCATCTTTTTCTACAAGTAGAGTCGGTTATATCTTCAAGAGATATCTCACCAAATATGATACTTCTTGTGTGATAGGGTAACAAAGTGCTCAGTATCTATGCTGAACAGATGTGCAGATAATATGCATCTCTGTCTGACCCCCTTAGTGATATTGAAACATTCACACTTCTGGTTGTCCTATCTGATTTTTGCCCTTCGATCTTTGTCCAGTGAGGCAATAAGGGAAAACAAAATGATTTGGGAAACCCATCTTTATCATTGTTAGGACAATATGTTGATGGGCGACACTGTCAAACGCCTTACTATAGTCAATACAGGTGATGAATAACTCTTCATTTGAGTTCCTCACTTTCTCGATGATTATCTGACGTTCAAAGAACATGTCTTTGTATCTCAATAGTTACATTTAATCCCCGGATGTTGCTTTGAATCCTAACCAGGTCGTACTTCAACTTTAAAAAAATGTTTTTTTGCAGTGACCTCGCTCAGAGCCTTGTATTTTAACTGTTTAGCCCTTTTAACCTTGGTGCCTTGTTTAATCCCCCTTTGTCCGGAAATAATTTAATTCGGAAAATAACATTTGGAGTTAGACGTTTACGTTGCGCAACCTATTTATGCGCAAAAACTATAAGTTTATTCACGTTATGAAAGCCTTTGATTATCCGTGATTGATTTGTGTCAATTCTATTTTAGTGCTCACCTTACTTAATCCGTTCATATTGTATAGTTGTAAACAATTCACAAGCTACAATAATAGATCGACCAGCTGTGACGGATTATCACGTCAAATCTGCCACAAGATTAAAGGCTCTCAGCTGGACACGACCAAAGAGTCAGGCTAAATTGCACTTATGAAGTTGACCATGGGTTGCGATGTTGGTCTCTGGCTGCGATCAGTGCAAGGTGCCGCGGTTGATGTAAGGTGAGAGAGCTCTGAGAGAAAACAATTGTCAGTGTTACCTCTTTCACTAGTGTTGGGCCGAATAGTCATTTTTACTACTATTTACAAAAACAGTGATTTGAATAGCATCATTGTTCGAATAGCCATTTTTTCCATTGAAACGAATATGGATCCAAGTGGCACATCAAATTGTCCTTATTAATAATGTGTTTTGCTACGATTACATTGGAACAATGTTTAATGATACCATTAGGTAAAGATTTGACCTTGTTTTGGAAATTGATTAGAAATATTTACCGTGATTTACTGTTGATCGAAACCCCTAGGCAACACCAAGATTTGAGGCTGGGTTCTTAAACTATATTAAGTATTTATTGTTTACCAGACTTTGCCTTCGAGCAAATACAATTCGAACTTACATTGTATTTTTCTTTTAATATCGGCATTGTGATACGTATCGACTATGCTGATTTTTTATGTTAAGAAATACAGCCTTGCAGCTTTGGAACTATGATGAGGAGTTTCCATTTTTACTGTTACTTCGATTTAGAAAATGGCAATGCCAAAATATGACTGATCCGCACCATTGGTTAATATGTCTAAATGTGAACCGGTCTCATAATATTTTAGCGAGATTGCATTTTAAATTATTTCTCTGAACACCAGAATTCCGCCAAGACATGCCTTTTTGTAACCAGTAATTTTCCATGGTATTTAATAGGGGACAAGACCATTAAATGTGCCATAGGCAGAGATCTGTTCGGTATCGGTGCGTAACTGAGTGTAGATTTGAGAGTCCTATGATCCATGATTACTTAGTTTTGATCTGATAATCCACTAAGTGATTAGCGTTATTTGTATACATTGTATGCCACATATGTTTGCGTTTTGACAATAGTTGTTTGAGACATATGATTTATGTGTCCATATTCGCGTACGACTTTGACACACGCACTTAGCACCAGTGAGTATAGTGATAATAAGGACCTGATAACGAACACTTTTTTATTATTGTTGTATGTATGATTCCTTTTTTAATTGTTACATTAAATCCTGGCATCGATTGAAAATAAATCACAAATACAGTTTTTATCCTTTCCTATCCCATCCACCTGACCATCTTCTATGCTAGACATAAATGAACCCGAATGGTCACACAAGACAGTATTCTCTATTATTAAGCGAACCACGACTTTCCATTACAGTGGCATAAGTTAATATCAGTTTTAGTGGTTTCCAATGACATTGTGGTCTTCTCTTTTTCAACAGACAATGCACATCGACATGTCGCTAACATTTTGATGATTCAACACTTTTGATAAGCAATAATATAAGTTTCTTGACGATTTTTGATATCTTACATTTACTAGATTTTCTCTCTCCAGCTTCGCTGTAAGCCAACTTAAGTTTGTAAAACGG
>JAUUEB010503487.1:0-12059 GCA_032362205.1 Clione limacina | reverse complement strand
AATTTCATATTGTTTTTTTGTTTCTCAAAGGTCAAGAGGCATGAACTTTAACTTCCCTGCTAAAAAAGGTTCAGGGATTGACCGCCTTCTGAGTCATGTGTCAACAGAGGCCATTGAGCTCATCTATCTCATGTGTAAATATGACCCTGATGATAGGATTACTGCACGACAAGCTCTCAAACATCAATACTTCAAAGATTTGAGGTGAAATAATATCATCGATATATTAGATCATATAATAAACTCTTGTTTTCATGTTTTAACCCTTTCGAGAACAACAAACATGTTTGAGATATTGAAATCATCTATGCCATTCTGCCATCCTTAGGTCAAGCTTGACTACAGCTTTCAGAAGTAGTTCTGACAACATTCAATTGTCTGACAATTGTTGATTACACTCAGCCTCTATCAAGCTTGTTTGCCTTATTTAGTGTCTGAATTGTGCACTGATTAATGCCAATCTCTTTGGAAATCTTGACTCTTCAAATTAGGATTAAAAGATTATTCCTTAAGGATTTCAATTTTTCAATGTACCAGATCCTGGTAAAGACTGTTTACTTACTACAAGACTTTTGTTAAATTCTTTCTAAGAAATAGCTTAGGTTTCTAAGTGTTATTCAGCATTTACATTCAATATGTCAATGGGAGTTGTTGACCATGAATTTTTGTAGTAGTTTGGCATATGCCCTCTTTTTTTCCTTTGACTCAGATACATTTAGAAGAAAAACATATCTTGCAACTGGTGAACAACTGTTGCTATGCACTGAGTGATGCACGGAAAAGATGCACATTAGATGATACATTTTTCCTTTCATATCATCTCTTATTTTTTATGATTGAGGCTCCATCAGCCATAGAGGAAATAACTTGGTACAGGTGAAAATTAACATTTACACATACCCAGCATTATGGCAAAATTGCCTAAGTAATTATGTTGTCACAAAATTAAATAGAAGTATTTCCTTTTCTTTAGAAATAGTTTTTGTTCTAGCTATAAAGATTTTGGTTTCAAAATCGGAATGAAGTATCCAAATGACATAAAATATCACTTGAAAGGTGCATTTTAATGCTAAGAACCCAGTTAATCAGATAATATCAAAAGATCAAAAATTGATATTGGAATATGTGACTCTGATGATATGAAATTAAGCATAAATGCAATGAGACAGAAAGTTCAAAGCAAAGATCAACTGATTTATTTTATTCCATCTTAATTCAGGGATACTGATAAGAGAGCAGCATTACTTGCAAAGCAGCGGAAAACTCAAACGCAAGACAACAAGGAAGTCAAAGAAAAAGAAAACCCACCATCTATACGAAATGAGGATGAGCTCTCAGAGAAAATCACCCAGCTTGATGAAGACCCATCATCACCCTTGAAGTCTCGCATGACAGAAATCACCATGTATCCCTCCCTTCCCAAAGCTCAGTCTCATCCCAACCAACCATTCAAAGTCGGGCGAAGAGTAAGTACACATCTCTATATTTTGCAGTTTTTCAATTTTCATACTTTTTGTTATCTAGTCTTGGAGATTGGATTGTGATTATATGATTATGATGTGTTTCAAGAAATTTCTCATTGCGCTTTTTTTGTCTTGGGATTTCTAATTAGGTTCATGTGGTAGAGTATATGTCACATTTAAAGAATAATGTCAAAAAATTATCTTTACAGTACTTCAATATAGTAAAAAAGTAAATTCAACATCTATTTCTATGTAATTTATCAAACATTAACTGAAAAATCTATATCAGCACTTTTGTTGAGGATATTGTGCAGTATTTTTCCAAAAAGGTTTTGTCATTTCAATTTGTTTAAAAACATATTTATAGATTTCTAAGCGAACGAGTAAATCAGACATAACAGATTCTTCAAAAAGACAAAATCATGTCTTCAGTCAAAAGGCTTCAACAACAAAATGACAAACTGAACAATAAGAATAATGAAACCCTGATATGCACATCATGTCACAGGCTGACAGATCTGTACTATTTTACAGATTTAATATTGTTTAGATAGAAAAGGGAAGTAATTGTTCAAGCTAGATTTCAATTTTCAACAAATGTTTCCTTTATTACATGATGCAAACTTTTTGAAAAACTAGTACTTTTAAGTTTGTTATTTTATTTGTATTTTCGTATATACATGTTTTCATTGCTATTGGTGTTAGCATTTTCAAGCTTTGGGATTAATATTCAAGATATATAAATGCGCCTTTTTGGATTTTTAACAGATTAATTACTAGCCTAGAAAATTGTATGATACATGTTAGGATTCAATTATGATTTATGTTTTGTTTCATTAGCTATAATTGTATGGTACAAAGAATGTTCCCATGATTGTATTTACAGTCAATTAATTAATCAATTTAATTAATTGATGGAGTTATCATGTCAAATGTTCATATTATTAAAGAATGTATGGCATATTTTTTCCAAGCAGTCCAAAGATTTAATGAGGGTGAAGTTTGTGCCTAAGGTGAGGCAATTTATAATTTACTGATTACAACAAACGTTACACTAAATGTCTCATCATTTCAATCTTATCAACATCTTTTCTACTTTTTGAAAGATACTGTAAAGGTTGTAATTTTAAGTTCAGAAAGACAGTACATTTTAAAGTTTTTGAGTATGTGTGATCCATGCCATCAATTTCTTTGCCTTGGTAAGAATTTTGTTGTCTTATCCATGATGAAAGATTTACAAAAATTAGGAAGTTGTGAAAAACTACAACCTATACAGTATTGAAATTTAAAAAACAATATTGCATGCTGTCTGTCTACACCACTCCACTTAAACCACACACACGTAGTACTTACTTAGTCAAAATTCCACTGCTGGTTTTGTTTCCTTTTCATCTTGTTTTGTTTCTGTCATTTAGTTTTCTAATATGATTTGATTTATACACACATATTTTTTCTCATGAAATTGATACATACAGTAAAACCCCTATATAACGTATATTTTGGCAAAAGGCACATTGTTACGTTATAATAAAAACAACATAATACTAGGGTATAGACAGATAACAGCATGCCTTCTCAATTTTGTGTCACAGAAGGGTTTACTTCTATGTATGTGAACACACTGGCAAAAAGGGTTGTGGTTGGGGCTGAATGATTATCTCTGCGGAGAGGGACAATGGTGTCTGTGAAGGGCATGAACGAAATCACTACACTGATAATGTATACTTTTACAGTTGCATATGTTTTATGCAGGATTTTGTATCAAAGAAAATGAGTATTTGGTGCTTTGTTAACACTTCACTGTTTTGAAATATAAGTTATAAAAAGTAGCTTATATGGTTGATTTATTAACAAAGAAATAGAGTAAAATATTTTTTGCATCATCAATCTCTACGTAATATCTTGAACTACATTATATATGGGTTTGACTGTAGTAAAAAATATTGAAATTATCATAAACTTATGCTCAATTAACTCCTGGTCCATAGCATGTTTTTCGTACACAATTTATAACCTAAAAGCACGATTTTAGTTAATGAACCCCATTCAATAGTAAAATGTATAGGCTACTGAATTTCTCGTGAAATACATCACTTTGGGATCTATCGTAAAACTATGATTAATGTCAAAAGAAGTTATAGTTATCATATTTTGATAATATGTTCAAATTTAGGTAAGTCATGGAAAATCTTTACCAAAGGTGGACTTTTATGCCTCTGAAACGGATGAGACCAGTTCAAAAATAGGAGGTACTGGTGCGGATGGCAAAAAGAAGAAAAGAAAGGTATACAGTGATGAGCCAAGATTATGTTTGGTGCCCACTGGAGAAATCAGAGAATGTCACTTTACACAATTTATTACAGCACAGGCTTTTTCTTGCACTTGATTTAATGAAACACTTTTGTTGTTTGGTATTTTATTTTTGACCAAAGCCAATCCTAGATATAAATCTTAACATGGCAAGAAGGTTTCATGAATTGTGGAGATTATAAGTGTATAAGACTAAGATTTAAAGAAATATTTCTTGAAAAATGGTGTAAAAATAAGTTTTTTATAAAAAAAAGTATGAGTGATAAGAAGATCTCGATGAACATTGCTTACAAATTGCCAAAAAGCTGATATGCTAAACTTTATCTCGTCAAGCAAATTCCTTCCCTTTGGTGGTCAATAAATATTTTCTGTGCACCCTTGAACAGGCCACTCCTGAGTCAGACACTGCCAGCACACCAACAGCCAAAACAGTAATCTGTTCATGTTTGATTTGCTTTGGTTTTATTGTTTTGTTACTGTGATCAAGGTTTATCATGCTTAGGATGCAGTAAGGCTTGATTTGGGAATTATTTTTTTCAATTTGTTTGTTTTGTTTTTGAGAGGTAGGTTTTTTAGTACCTTTTTGGGAGTTCTTTTGGAAAGATAACAGTCCTTAATGTATGAAAATGTATGTCCAGTGTGCTATTTATATATTCAAAAATGTAAGTGTTGAATTTTCATTGGTTATGCTTTTAATTATATTCATACTATTTTTGTTTAATTTTTTTAGAAGTTCAATTTGCTACCTCATTATTTTTTTGGGGTTGTATCCTAAATCTTTGAAATTTTCTTTAATGATAATATATCTAATGACATTTTTGGACAACATGCTGTACTTGAGACTTTGGTTTTACTTGTCTTTGAATGAGAATCTAAGATATTTTAGAATACAGTCTATGAACAGAATGAAATTTGCAAAAGTTGTTGAATATCATCATCCGTTTATAGTCTGTTTTCCATATAGCATAGGTGAGACTTTTCACCCATTTCCATGTGGCCAAACTAGCAGACACTGTGGTGCATCAACAATGGATATGAAAGCCTCTTTCTGAGTAGGTTGCAGGAATCTCTGTCTTTTGGTGTGGCATGGCACATCCAGCAGATCATGGCCATTTCCTTTCTGTGAAGTCTTCGTTTGTCTTTGAGCCTGAAGGCCATGTTTCACAGCCGTACAGCATGACAGTCTGTACACATGCACTGTACAATTCTCCCTTTACTTTTTGCGTCTACCAAAATGAGCATTCTTTAGAATTTAAAAAATATATCAGTTTGGTCTAAAAACATAATTGTCATTTATTTACTCATAACGTTGTTTGATTGTATTTTGCTTTCCTTTCAATATTTCCTACTGAAAACTATAGAAGTGAAATTAATTGAAATTGAAAAGGTTATATCTTTTCATTAAGACTTGTCTTTGATTTGATAATAATGAATTTGTTGTGTGGACTTTGCATGAAGTTTTGAACGAACATTCAGTTTTTTAAACTACAGATAAGTGGAGTCGGTATGGGTAAATTAAGTTGAAAAAATATGCATGAAATCCCATTTTCAACAGATTCAATAATTTAACCATTAATGGGTATGATTTGAGAACATGAATGATATAAATAAGATTTTGAGAATAATAATAGTTTTCAAACATCTATTATAAGGTAAAGTAAATTATCTCTATTTTTTTCATACGCTATTCTCCAAAGATTTCTAGATTAGAAAAATTATTACTTTTTTTTATATGAAAGGATATTCAATTGTTTTAATTTAGTTGCTGATTCATAAATATTAATTTCACATGTGTAATTTTCATAAAACTTTATTTCTCTGTAGAATATATCAAGTACCTTGTGCTATTTGAATTAAGCACATCTTGTGTTCATGCACTTGTTGTTTGAAATTTACCATAACTCAAAGATCACCCTAGATAAATGTTTAACTTTCTCATATCACAAATGAGTTTTGTTGTTAAATAGACATTATGCGTTTCATGATAGATACTCACTTTGAACTGATTGGATTGAGAGAATTAAAGTTGTCATCTATAAAAGGGAGATAATTATGTTATATCAAAGTTTGGTTATAGATGTGTTTATCTATAAAAGGGAGATAACTCTGGTATCAAAGTTTTGTGAGAGTAACTTGAACTGTGCTTAGAGTAGGAGGCTCTTATGTTAACTTCTGAAATTTGTTTGAACCTTTGTTGGGCCAGTTCTGCATTATTTATGAAAGATTGAACTATGAACTCAAGATCAGAGGTGTTTGTGTTTGTTAAAGACAAACCAACATTTATTAAATATCTGTATAGTGTGACAGCCGGTTGAGGTGTGTGTAGTTGTTTGTTCTATTGGTACAATATTGTGTTTAGAAAGGATTTTTGTAATCTGTAATTGCTTTGTTCTGAATACAGCTTATTTAAACTTAGTTAACTCACATGAATGGCTTTGATTACATTGAAAGATTGTAAAACTGGAAATGGTTGACAAGACATGTTTTTTAGAATGCTTTGTAAATCTAAGTATAGAGTTTTTGAAAATATTGTACGATGCGTGAATAAGATAACTTATAATTTAAAGTGAGGAATATTTGTTCTGCAATACTAGGAACAAATCACTGACTTATAATAAGACATCTAATATAATACAACAGATTTCAGCAAGATGAAATATATCCTGATGAATTCGCAAAAGTAGTCAGGCATCTTTTTTAGACATTATTTGCATCATATAGATTTAGCAGAAATAATCATAAATTGTTTAAAATGGACGTTTATAATACAAAAGCCTTGAATTTCTATCATTTATTGATAAACGTTGGTATTAATTTTATGAAGTGTGTTTAAAACAAGCCTTGAATATTTGCTAGCTTATGCTTTTCTTTAACACAACAAGCAACAAGTTCCTACAGCAGTATTTGTTGATGATTTTTACGCATCACAGACTTTCTTATGTTGGAATAACAATTTTCTCCTGAATGGTTCATTCACCAGTTGCTTCCTCTAGTCATATTGCAACATGATCTCATGGTTATTTTTGTTACTTTGTTCCTAAGATATAAGTTTGAAGATACAATTCTTATCTAAAACAATATTTTTAATAAATGAAAAAAGCATGGTAAGATTTTGTAATTCAAGCTATGAGACAGATAGTGCATAGGATTTTGAAAACACTAATCAACAGCTTTAAGATAAAGTGCTAAATATGTATTGCATTTGACATAAGCAGCGACATAAATAACATGCTTATAAGCATATGGAACATATCACTATGCTATGCTACAACATAATAATAACTAAAAAATTGCTGTATACTTATATGATGATATTTTAACCCTGGAAGTATACTATTTGTGACACTTTTTTCACACAAGAAAAGACACTTATTGGTAATTTAAACAACAAGTTAGCTCTGTGATAATCAAAAAATATTTATATTTTTTATTCCTGCGTTTTTATTGTAAATGTGATACTTTTAGTTGATGAATTCTTGGTTATACTTTCATTTTTATTGAAACTAGATGTGTATTTATTGAAATGAAAATTGCCATACATTTGATTTACAAAAAAAATGTAAATAATTTTTGCAAGCTGCGTTGCTCAGGTGTTTCCAATATGGGACTGCATTATGCACATAATTATTTGAATTGTGATGTTTTTGTTCATTCTTGTGATGATAAGATCAGTTTTATCATGAATGTTTAAGTTTTAATATTTAGAATTGAAGTTACTCGATGTTACAAAATCTTGTATTTAAAATATTAGGGAAACTCAAAGGTCTCAATCTACCTACTCACATATTTATCGTGGACCATGTTTTTGGTTTTGAAAAGACTACAACATTTTACAATTTGTTCATATTATTACTCTTTCTGCCTTTTTGAGTCTGCATTTCCCAACATTATCTTGCAAAATGATTGAAGGTGAACCAGAGCTTCTTTGAATGTCCTTATTTGGTTTTATTTGTTGATTGAAGTTTATATCTAAAAGACTTTAGGCAGCTTGATTCTTCTCCTTTCAAAACTAAGTTTGTAGGTAAAGGCATAGATGTATGTGTTTTAAAATATAATTTACTAATGAATTCTGTAAATTCATTTTATTTTCTCAGCATAAACACAAACGGGGCACAACAGACTCCCACTCGTTTCCCCATCATACAGGGTTATTACCACGTGTCCCCATGCACCCAGCCACTTTCAACCCAACCTTCCATACCTCCAGCTTCCCAACGTCGTTCAACAAATTGCCAGGGACAACATCCACCCAGTCTCTGCTGCCATCTATCAACAATGCCTATAAACCACACAAGGTGAGCTTTTACAAATTATCCTTTGCAGGATTTATTTCTAGATTTGGAGTTTGTAGCAAAGAGTGTAATTTATGAGTGGAAAATGGTTGAAACCATATTTGTGATTTGTGCTTATATTCATTGCCATGATCTCTCAGTTTTTATATGAAGTGTCTGTGAGCTGCTTTTTGTTTCATAGCTCACAAGCATAAGCACTTACAAAGTATTTTTAATGTTTTTAAAACTAAAGTATGGGTCTATAACGGACATTTTCTAAGTATGAAACTTTTTAAATTACATGGAAAACATCTGAAAATGCTGTCCAATATGGCATTTCTCTATTCCTTATAGTGTAGTACAAACTTAATATTTGTTCAGTAAAACATTGTTTTAAAAAAAAATTGGTGTCATAGTGGGCTGGAGATATAAATATACCTTATATTAGTTAAAAAAGACAACTTTTATCTTGCTACTGTATTCATAATTTTTGTTTATGAAAATAGTTATATTTTTTAAAAGAATATAAAGTAATATATGAATTTTTATGTGTTTTTAACTTGGTGCTTATTGTTTTTCTCGGCTTGGTGTGGTCATCATCATGACTTTAAGTTTGCAGAGCTTGTCATATATTATGAGATTATAAAGCAACATCTCAATGGAGGTTTTGTTAAT
This sequence comes from Clione limacina, assembly GCA_032362205.1. Lineage (NCBI taxonomy): Eukaryota > Metazoa > Mollusca > Gastropoda > Pteropoda > Clionidae > Clione > Clione limacina. The sequence continues at coordinate 3,340 of JAUUEB010503487.1, read as the reverse complement.
TTCTATTAATATATTTGTTGAAGATAATAAAAGAACATATTTAAGTGGTAAAAGGAAATATAAAGGCCTGATTGCTATAAATCTTTAATGACACACCCATCCTTCAAACCAAGCTTCACAGGGGGTGTTAAGAGGCTGAGTATGTTATTTAAGTTGTAGTTTCTCAGGGATCTGTTAAATCTTAAATGCTTAAGATATACACTTTAAACAAATATTTTAGCAAATTATGATACTGTGTTAAACCACAGTTGCATACTCTAATAGGTACAGACGTTTTACAGAACAAGTTTATATTGAAAATGGAAACACAAATCACAATTAGGATGTATCGCAAAAAGAAGGTTGAAATATGTCTTGAGGAGTCTGCTTTGTAAAAAATATTGAACATGTTGATGATAACTTGAAGACACTTTTGGTTAAGCTGATGGCTTGCGCCAAGAAATCTTTAGAAAATGACATCAAGATTTAGAACTTATTCTTATTCTTCTCATAGACTTCCACATATGAGAAAGTGCGCCAGCACGAAAAGTCTTTTCTTTTGATAAACAAGCAGGTTAGTGCAACATATATTGAAGTCTATGAGAAGAATGTTAGAAAAACTCTAAAACGCAATGTCAACTTGTAGACAATGTGCAAGAAAGGATGCTTTGATTTATGATTCACAGGAATTGCAATATGAAACCCCATATATAACCCAGTGTGACTGAATGTTAAAATGATGAAAGAAAAGCTTCATAACTATAAACATATGAAAGATATTGTAAAGATTTCTTTATTGGCCGTGTCTAAAATCCCAAGTACTTGTTTGGCTTATTTCCTATGATCTGAGTAACTCATCTCTTTTATCTATTGGGTAAGATTTCTTCTGTTGGAATTCCCAATAGCTATTGAGCCTTAAAAGAGGTCTCTTATAGTAAATAGGCAGAGAATGGAAGGAACAAAGTTCAGGAATCTGTGACGTCATTTTTTGTAATGCTCAATCCCATCAGGGGTAGATAATACAATAGAAATATTACCCTATCACCCATTGTGTTTTGTTCGTTTCTCTTTTAATATTTCTCCAATTACAAAGCTCTTAAGAAAAATTTTAGCAAATATTTTTTTAACTAAAATTATTCTAAAATTTTGTTGTTATGGTGGATACACAGATTAAAGCAAAAGCACTTTTGTGTAGCACATAAAGAAAGAAAATATTTTTACAATTTTTCTCTCTTGTCTCTGCAGTCCCCCACCAAAACAACAAAGACTTTGTACAATCAGTATAGTCTTCCATCCCTTGACCAAAGGAGATTTTGAATGTCAAGATGGTGACTAAGGTATGCTGTTGTATTTCTTTATCCAAACAATAATGTTTGTATGTAATTTTGCCAATCATTTTGTGTTTTTTTAATTCTGTTTTTATCTAGATAACATTATATTGATACATTGTGACTGAAAGGATAATTAAAGTAATAATTGATTTTAAAAAAAATGTTAATTATCTTTGACAAAGTAATTAACATATATAGGTATAGAGAAATATAATAAAATATTGAGTCTTATATTTGTAACAATGTCTGCACATGCTTGAAATAATTATCCTTATGTCGAAGAAAAAAACATTTGCATAATGTTATTTAATCATGTGATTCATGTTTTACAACATGTATTAGTTTTGCTCTATTCTAAACACTGATGATGTACACTGAAAATGTTTATGACCTCATTGTTTCTAAGAAAATCATCACAACATTGTGTTTATGTGATGAAGCTGATGATTGATGAAGAACACATCAAGATTTGAGCCTTTAGTTTCTACATTTTCATACTTTTCCAACTCAATACAAATTTGTTTTGTGTTGAACAAATTAAGAAATATTTAGCTAGATGACCATATAACCCAGTGGTTAACACTAAAACTAATTGCTGTTTGGTACTCATATATATAAGACTAATAACCCTAAGCAACATTGAGTCACATTCATGCTGAAAGAGCAATACAAAAAATATAGCCACAGACATTAAAAAAAATGTACATATCTGAGTGCACGTCCTTGCCTCCACATTTGAACAATCACATTAGAGATACTGCTGAAATAACATATAAATTTAACGTTGGCACATATTCAGGACAATTAAAGTTTCATGTCTATTGAATTGTGTATAATATTTTGTGTCTCCTTGTGTGATGTAAGACAAGCATTCCAAGATTATATTAATGACTGAGAGTTGACTATTTGCTATCTTTGGTTTACTGTTTAATGCAGTGTGAGAGATGATTTGGAATAGATTTCTTCTTTTCAAGAACCTGTATCTCTCAATATGTATTTTGATTTAACAATCAATTTTAAATTCTCTTATCTTACCTTGAGATATGTTAGTCTATTTTTTCTTTCCAAATATTTGTTTATAAGTAAGTAATGGCTTCATTTTTTGTTTCTGCCCATGCAATGCTATTGCCTTTGCTTGCCTTTACTTGGTTTTGTTGTGTCAATCAGTTTGAAGCTTTTTTTGTTTGTTATCAAACCAGCGGCGCATGGGCTCTCCCCCTTTGGCCCAGTGCAGTGTAGTAGTAAGTGCAGGCCTGTTTGAGGTTTCAGTAGTGTTACTTTATATGGCTTAATCACTTCACATTTTCAAAGATGAAGCATGTAATTATTGTTTATGGTATCTTCTTTAATAATAAAGTTTGTTTAGCATGTGTTATTTGGTTATGTTAGAAAACAAACTGTTTAAGTTCTTTCATTCAGAGCGATGACTAAGATTCTGTAAACAATATGAAACTCAAAAGTATTGATGAACTGCAAAGCAACACAAAGAAATATAAAAAAAACAGTTGAAGAGAAGATATTATATGTACTGTTTATATTTTGAAAAAATTGATTGTCAGTTTTTTATATCTTAAAAGAGTTTTTTAGTTATTGTAATTGTTTGGGGTTGATGTTTTTATTTCTGATTTGATACAATAGTAAAATGATAACAGTAGTGATATAGTATTTGAAAAACTTTCTCATAACTTTATCATTGATTTTCTTTTCTTCTTCTTTTAGATTGACCATGAGAAAATCAAACGAAAGTACAACCTTCCCGGTCACCCGTCAGAGACCCGCCACAGCAGTAACACGTGACCTTTGAGACCTGTTACAGAAGTAACATGTGAACCTTGATCTAGATCAAAAAACCGCTTTTAACAACATTGTATCATATTTTTTTCGATTGCTGTAGTTATGAGTTTCCTGAATGACATATTTCTATTTCCCTTAGAGACCATTTGAAGACCTTTAGGGTCAGAGTTGTAACCGAATAACGAAAAGCGTTATTTGAAAGCTTGAATAAAATTACGAAAAAAGTTTTATTCAAA
>JAUUEB010503476.1:0-10262 GCA_032362205.1 Clione limacina | reverse complement strand
GAGTGTTCAAGAAACAATTTGGCTACATAATCTCCTGTTCATTGAATCTAAAATAATATCGATTTTCGACACATAATACTCAGCTTGAATATGACCCAGGTTACAGACCATTTTTCACACCAAATACTGTAAACAATCGGATGGTCCTTTTGTTAAATTCGCGCTGGGGAAATCAAACTTCTATCGTTTTTTCCATGGGTTTAACTGAAATTCAAGGACTTTTGAAAAAGTCCCCAAATTCAAGGACTTTTTAGGGATGTATCGAAATTCAAGGACTATTCAAGGAGTCCTTGAATTTAAGGACTGCGCGGGATCCCTGGAGAAAGGAATTAAATATGAGGTGAAAAATTGCACGGTCAAACGCTATGTTTTGAACGGCCGTAACTTTTTTGTTTGAAATGCTACATCAATATAATTTAGAACTGTTGCTAAGCTTATTAAATTTCCTTTTGAATGCATCAAAGTAATTTTATTTAAGTTGTGGAGGAAACGTGCAATCATTTATGATAGATTGATTGGTTTGCATTTTGTTGCCCAAGATCGACCGCACGTCATATTTGCTCATATCTTTTCAAATTTGTTTTTTGAACCGTGAAGAGCTGTTTGCTTTTGAAGTTATGATTTTTAGAAAGAGGAGAGCTCTCCTGTCATGTGAGTGTTTGCTGCAATATTGTGACTTTACAAATCACAGCAGCTAGACAAAATTGAATTTTCAAATAGAACAAATCACAGAAAATTGTCAGAATTTCTAAATTTAGTGAAAGGTATTTGACTTCTATACTATTTTTATTTATCATGCTTAACTAGAATTAAAATCGTTGGAAAATAGCCTCTACAGCGATTAAAAAGTTGAGGCAGGTCAACGCGCTATCGCAAAGCTCCATGGCTATGAATGGTTTTCGATATCCGCGACAGCGCAGGCCGTTTTTGTGCTGGCTTCATATTGAGTATATAGATACTCCCAATAAATGGCTAAATCATGACACAAAATAAACCGTAACTTTTTAACAAATTATCCGATTTGAATAAAGTTTTTTTCTATGATAAGGAGTACCTTATCACCACTATTATAAAGTCTAAATATTAATCACAATAGAAAATTTTCGCCTGGACACCCTAAAGCTATCCACAGACCCAGCAGACACTATGTTTTTTAACTTAGTTTGTCAACAATAGTTTTCACAGAAAAGGGTTGGCTGTAATTGTCTGGTTTATTCACTGCTGTCACTTTGAAACACTAAGAATTGTTTGTTTCATATTTGACACAGGATTTTTGAAAACATGATTACTGAATGTTTTAGATATAATCATTCTTTTGGTTGCTATTGGTTTTAGATAAGTACCAGATGGTTGGTTATAATACATTTTCATCCCCTAAAAACTTTTTATACTTTGTTTGTTCTTATTCTATAAATTTTCATTTCAAGAAAAATTGATTTGTTGTTTTTGGGGCTGAGGACTAGAATGTTTTCTGCAATCTGATTCATTAAGGTCATACAATATCTTATTTAACAATCAGGGAAAATTGTTTTAAAAAATGGGCACCAACTGGATAATAATATTTTAAGTTTAAATAATTTTTATGATTTCTTACCGTAAACTTAGGATTTCATAACAATAAACTTTGGATTTTCCGACAGGTAATCTTATTTGGTACAGGCCCTCTTATAGAATATTGACTTTTTTCCAACAGGAACTATTATTTAGTAGGTACTCTTTATTTGGAAGTCAAGAGTAACCACATAAACAAAAAGAAATGATAAAACACTTTCTAATGCCTAATTTTCGATTCTTGCAACACAGAAAGATGGCAGTCAATGTTAGCAAACTGGTGAAAATAAATTAAGCCAATACGATAAGTTTTACGAGAGAAGCATTTAGGTTTTGAAATAAGTTATTACCAAATACAAAAAGGAAAAAATCAAGGTGTCTTTTGGTTAAGCGGGAGACTCACTTTGGCTTTGAAATATTTATTTACAGAGAAATTAAAACTTTGGATTTTCTTTCAGTTTATCATATTCAGTATTTTCTGCTTTAGTGTTTTGGTCTAATTCAGTTTCTTTATATAGATAATGGACATGCCAGGAGTTGTCATTTTCTTCATTTGTTTCAGAGCTGAGGCCTTAGTCAACCAGCAACATGCCATCCTGTCTGTATGACGGTTGAAATAAATCAAATGGAATTAAAGGTTTTCCTATGAAATTCCACTATCTTTATAAGTTCTATAATCAAACAAAAGTAATTTAAACAAAAAGGTGAAAAAGTAAGTTTTTTATGAAATCTCTGATGGACAATATCAAGGATATAACAACACAAAACAAGGGGGAATTAAATCTAACCTTTGGTGAGTTTAGCTTCAGCTGATGAGTAGTCAAAAGTGGAAAATTGTTGCTGTACATCATCAATGGTCAGTTTCTTCTTCTTTTTCTTCTTTTGCCTTTTCTCCTCAGTCTCGTTAGTTGCCATTGGACTTGCAACAATCTTGATACTTTTTTCTTGAGGAACAGAACAGTCCTCACTGGCAATATTGAAAGGAAAGAAAATTAAAAACTGACAACATAGAGACACAATCGATAACCAATTTGTGCTTTAGAAAAAATCATTATCTAAGACAGTGATCACAACTAGAAACTAAAAAATATCCTCACAATGGGGCGAGCAAACCAAGACAGCAGATTTTCATTAATCACAAAGAGGCCTTCAAAGACACCTAAAAAGGATCAAGGCAGAATTTTTGGAAAATTTAAACAAATTCTGAGTTTATTTTGAGGTACAAATAGAAAAAAATACACATAATACCAATTTATTCCTTCTCAAGATTTTCAAAGAATTAATGAAACAAGAGTACCTTATGTCCCCTTTTAAGCACCGGTATCTAACTCAAAGTTGGGCTGGTGTACAATTGTCAAGACAAAATAAGTTTAATAAATAGTATCTAACAATCTTAACACCAAAGTTATACAAGGAGAGCAATGTAGCGTACACAGATTCTCTCCCCACGATTTTTTTGACATTGTATTGCGCTTGGGCTAAATAATTAAAACAAGTTGTTCAATGCTCTCATTTTGCAATGCTAGTCACCGCCAGTAAAAACCAAAGTTAACTCTGTCAACACTGCACATTAGGTATATCGGAGGTATTTGAGGAAAGTGTGTAACAATACAAAGTGAAATAGAATTTTTTCTTTGACTTATTTATTTATTAGAAATATTTACCTGTGTGTCTTGGTATTTGCTACAGTTATCTCAATATTCGGTGTTGATGTGTCATTTATGAGGGATTTTTCTTTTTCTTCCCTTTTCGTCTTTTGTTTCAAACTCTTAATTTTGTCTTTTTTCTTCTTCATTGTAGCCTGGAGAATACAAAAATGTTCAAACATACTTAGAAAAAGACATTATTTGTTGAGTTAAATAAATAGTATCTAGCTAATATCCTGTTTATTTCCCAGTTTGGTAATTATCCCCTTTAACCTGACATACTTTTTTCTTGCATGAATTTAGTTGCTATTAATAATACAATAATAATACAGAGCATTTAAATAGCGCATTTCCAGGTCAACGACTTGCTCAATGCGCTTTACAATATATTACCACGACAGGCAACGAAGACACTTATATACTTTCAGAGTACAGAGACATTCACTTCGACAGAGACACACATTTACATCCAGAGTATACAAGGAGTCAGCCGGTTAAGCGACAAGCCTTAGTAAACTAGACAAAGCCTATATGTCGGGTACCCATATATACTGCTGGGTGAACAGGTGGAAGATGATAACAAATTTTTCACCTTGAAAATTTTGTCCAATTGCAGGGGTCGAACCCATAACGCTTTAAGACGGCCAGATTTTTAGTCTGTCGCCCTAACCACTCAGCTATCTGCTCCGATACTATCCTGGTGGCATAGCGAGGCATTGATTATCACCTGTTTCATCAACAGATTTCAAACACAAATTCAACAAAAATCATTTCCAAATACAAACCTACCTTATCAGATTTGCAAAATATCCCTGTACTTTCCTTATTTTACAAACCATGCATTCCATGTCATGACAAACACAGCAGATATGCTCCTAATAAATTGCCCCATGCATGCGCCACAACCCCATCTATGCTCTTAATTGCTCCAATAACGTAAAGCTTTATATTCTAGCAATTTCATTTCATTTCATATCTATGTGTCTTATTTCTCAATCAACTATTTGGTCAACCGTGTAAGCTACCAGTATTTCAAGAAACAGTTTGGTAGTGGTAGAACAAGACAAAAATGAAAGAGCTTTGGATGCTTTTGATAACTAAAGTATTTCTTTTCTATAATGGTTAATCACTGCAAAGTCTCTGGACCTAGACTGGGCCTTGTGGTGCATTGAAAGGCCAGCTCAAGCTGGGGTCCCTGCTGTAATCAATTCTGATCTTTTAAAAAGTGGTTTAGTAAAGTAATTCCATCTTATTGCGTCTTGTGTCTATGCTCTACATAGAAAGTCAGTTCTTTCATGCTTAGAAGTTATATAATATGAAATTCTATGTCTATCTTACACACAGGTGTTAAATATAATTTTAAAACAACAGATCTGAAATCTTTTGCAAAGTTTTTAACATCTCCCTCAACACATGGAAGGTTATCTCAGCAAAGTTGAGACAAATTTATGTGCTACCACACAAAAGATGTAAGATTAAGTACTACTTGGACATCCTACCCAGTCACAGTTCACTGACACAGTACCGACCAGTCTTAGCATGAATCTCTAAATGCCAGGCACAAGGCAAGACTACTGTTAAAGTCCCCTTTTCTTAAAGTCTTAGGTATGACAGTCCGGGATTCAAACATTCAAACTTCCGCTCCTGAGGCCTTAACCACAGTTATGTAAAAAAAGCTCTTGAGACCAAACTTTGTAAACACTATTGACTCAGCAGTTGCACTCAAGCAGATTCGCTGCTTACACGTCATAGCATTGGACAGAAGGTGAGAGCCAAATGTCGCTGGATCAGTAACAACAACAATAAGCTATAATAACTTTTAGTGCTCCCTTGTATTTATCTCATGCTCTCCTAGTTGTTGTGCCTTTTTATATTACACTTTCAGGTTACCTGTATTTCAATCTAAATAGTTACTTCAATTACTAAACAAATGCTTACCTCTTGTCTTAGGGACCTGATCTGCTTCTCAACTTTTTTCTCCTTTTCAATATTTGAAGTAAATGGATTAGATTCAGGGCCTTTAAGATTGGCTGGTGGCTTGAATAGACTTGGTGCTGAACTGGCTGGTGGTTTGAACAGACTTGGTGCTGAACTAGAGCTTTGTGGAGCAGAACTTTGTGTGTTTTGAAAAGACACATTTTTGGTTCTTTTAGATGGAGGAACTGATGATTATAAAAAAAACATCCATAAACTTCTGCTTAATAAATAAAACACAGTTCATTGTTTTACAGTTTTATTAGAAAATAATAGATCTACACAAGCACAAAGACATACTTTGCCTTCAACAATGTTACACTGGACTCACCAAATAATGAAACTATCAAATAGCACAGAATTACAACATTAATAATTCAGCAACATTAGATTTTAGGTAATTCAGTATGTCCCAAAATAAACTCTCATTATAAACTCATTATTTCAACTACAACAAAAATCTACAACAATAAAAGTTTTGTTCTTTTGTCTCAACAATTTCACCTTTATGGTGTTACACAAAAGAACTTGTTTACTTGTTATCATTAAACAAATATCAGGAGGCAATCATCTACCATCATAAAGTAAATGTTTTAATACTGCACATGACTTACTAAATTCAGGCTCAAAACTGTTTGAGTTCACATTCACATTTTCCTCTTTGATGTCTTCATGTTTTCGTTTTTCACCAGTCTGAGGCTTCATTCTCCACCTCTCTTTAAGCTATAAAATGTGAAAAAAGATGACTGAATAAATGATAAATAAAATACTTTTTTAACATGTTTTCTAACAGTTATAAATAAAAATACCTAACACCATCTGTGCCATCATCCAATTTATATCCAAAACAGTTACCAGAACCTAGTAACCCAATCCCTGTCACCTGTATCCCAAGAGCAACATACAATTCAACAACTTGTAAATGAAATCAATTTTTTTCAAATGTATTTTTTTAACAAGTGCCTTTTTAAAATGATGAAGGCTTTACTTCCAAATGTTCACTCTACACAATGCTGGTAGTGGTGTACATTTATCATGGACATATTACAAATTTAAATGCTATTGTTTAAGTGTTATAACAATGAATGTTGGTGGTATGTAAATGTTTCATAAAATGAATAATGTATAAGAAATTTACTTCTAGTGTTCTTACCTCAGGCTGGACTTTCTTCATACTTCTACTGTCATCATGAACAAACTGAAAATGTGCAGTATAAAGCAAGTTATTATATAGTATACTGATTTTTAGTGACTATAGTAACTATAAGTAGAGTTGTTTTCAGTTAGAACTTTAACTATGAAGAACCTTTCAACAATTTAATCATGACATTTACTTATCACATTGAAGGTGAAATGTTATTACATGTTCATTTTCAAGATAAAATGAAGATTTAAGACCTTGAAATGTATAAGTTTGACCTAGAAGATAACATATAACTTCAATAGTCATTTCACCGTTGGAAGTAAAAAGATCATGTCAAAACAATTTGTATCAAACATTTGAGAAAAATGTATCCATACATATTTCAATAACTTTAAAAGTTTTTATTTTTTGTATCATACTTTTAAACATAAGTGTACAAAAAAAATCATATCAATTAGAAAAATTAGAAAAAGCAAAATGCCTGCCTACCTTCATAAATGGGCTGGTAAACAACTTCTTTACTTGTGTGGCAAGCGTTCTTGCTGTTTGATTCTTGTTGAGCTATCACAAAAAATATACAATTGAAATATACAATTAATGTCAAAATATACTGATGCCACTATATCTTCTAAAAAGAAAAACAATGAACAATCAACATACAGTGTTTAATGCCTTCCTGCCTTATGTTACAAAAGCAACTCCTTCTCAATGACCATTGGTCCAATCTAGCTCTTTTGTACACTAAGCTATGTCCTATGAACTTTTTTAAGAAAAAACATTTAAAACATCTCACACTGCTTATATCAAATATATGTGCAAAAGTCAATATAGGGAGGAACTTTTGGGATACACAGTATGTCATAAATCCAATAGATTTTAATACTAGCCATTAACAATGTTATGCACACGTTCAACCATAGACAAAAATAGCAACTTAAATGATACGAATGATGGACACTTATTCAAAGCACAGTCAAACTAGTTTAAACTGCACACGCTTAAGACGAATTTTCTCTTCAACGGAACAAAACCCCATTTTTGTACTCTCTGTATCTTTGTTTAAGAAACACACTTAAACAGAGAGAAATAAAACATGTTCATGTTTAAATGGATCAAATTATAACCAAAATTATCGATTTAATGAGATAATTGGGGGTATCGCAAAATAAATTATCGAAAAAAAAGCTCTGATATATTCTACTAACCCAAATGTGTTTCACTTATATTTTGAGACAGGCGAGGCCCTGCTATATTGGTACAACACAAGCTTGTTGACTCCTAGCATACTGAATTTTATTGTTAAAAGTTTAGTTTAAACAGAATTGTTTTTTAACAGAACAAATTTGTGCTTTCCAAAAAATTCGGTTTTAGGGAGTTTGGCTGTACTTGAATGACACATTGGCTTGATCAATGTATTTTATAATCTGTTGTTATTTAACAGACAGACAAAGCAAAACCAAATAGTACCATCTCAGTTTCCTGGGAAGCATATAAAAGGGGCTGCTTTAACAATCATTCAATGTTATTACTTTTCTGTACTAACCTCTAGAATTGTTAAAAAATGTTGTGTCAATCTAATTAAAATCATAATCTATTTAGATCAGAGCTATTTCTTTGAGAACCATTGTGGCATACAAATAGTATATCCTAGGTGACTGAGGACAAAACTGATATCAAGATAGCCGGACATCAATGTTGCTATGTATGGCAATTGTACTTAGAATTGACATATGGCTATTAAATAAGACTTAACCCAAACATACAATAAACATAATTCCAATGAGGCCAACCCATGACCTTTGATATCCGGGTCAAGCCCCTACACCCACGTGATTTTTAGCAGACACACCCCTGAAAGAAAGATTAAAGTCCATTTTTTAATTGAATTTGCACTGTAAACAGTGCTAACAAAACAGAAGTGGCAGTCTTTTCTTTTCGTGCTAGTTTATAAAATGGAGATTTACTTTTAAAACTAATGAAGGCTGGTGTTTGCATAAAACAAAAAAGAAGCTGAAACAATTTACAACTAATTAATAATGAAACAAAAATGCTAAAAATACCAGCACCAACACGGTTGTACCGAATATATCAACGCTCTTAACCCTGGTTTTCTGGATTAAAAGATATAACATTTTAAACTCTTGAATGAATTTCAAAACAAACCTTCATTTTTGTTTGTACAATGAAATCATATTGTGCGTCTTCGAAAACTCACGTGACCCTGGGTCACGGTGCTAAATGGTGCTAGCGTGGGTTGGCCTCATTACAATGTACTATAGACAAGTAGCTTGTGTTGTTATTGGCAACATATATGTGACACGTCATATTTCACAAGTTCAACAAATTCAAAAATAGTGAATTTTTTAAATGTTTACATCTAGTCACTCTCATGAACATCTGGAACAAAAATGAAGTTATTTAGATGAAAAACTCAGTATTTATGGCCTTCTCTAGTCCTGATATGAGAAAACAGCCTTTAAACTTTTGTGAACAACAGGTTTTCAAAAGAACTGCTGTCTCACATAAAATGCCATTGAAACACATAGAAATTGTGAATTTGTGTCTTAATCTTGACTATTCCTAAAGTAAAAGGGTCAAGGAAAAGAAATAGAGCAAAAGAAAAGATTTTGATAGGACACCTCCAAGGACCTTTACAAGGCAATTTTTTGAAACTTAGAAATGCAACAAGAAACCTTTTGAATGGAGGCGTCACATACGACTACAGACATTTTGACTGCTAGCATTTGGCGATGGATTTTGTTTTTTAAATTGCCAATTACTTGCAACATTTTCAGAAATTTGATCTTTGAAGAATATAAAGGCTTTACAGTATTTCTTAATGTCAAATACCGGGTGTCTGGAAAAGAGTGTTACCCATTCAACTTTTAATAACTTTTCTGTTTTTGCACCTATTGCACCAAAATTGAAAGGAAGAACGATTTATTCATGGCATTTTATAAAACCAAAATGAAAAGCCGTTATTGTAGCCAACCAACATAAAAATATCGAAACACTTCACTCCTGTGCAACGGTCTTTTGCAGTAAAGGTGTACTTAGAAACAAGGTCATTTAAGAAAACAAGATGGCTCTATGTGAAGCAGTTTAACATTTATTTAAGGAATCAGTCCACTGCCGAGTAAAAGGAGTATTTTGGGTGGGTTGCAAAGTGTTCAAAGTGTGGTTCAACAGAAGATCTGTACAAAGGTTCAAAGCTGAGCCACACCTGCAGTGTCAGCGTGTGTGTGCAAACTTTGTTTTACGGCTGAAATTGTTCATTTCCAGGAAAGGCGGACATCTAGAACTCCTTATGTAACTTTTTTGTTAATGTATATTTTTAGATCATTCAAAAATAAATGCCATGAGTCAATGAATCACTAATATCCATGGTTTCGTGTTTGGTATGTGTTCTAACAAAAATAAAAGGATGTTTAATGGTAACACTCTTTTCCAGACAGCTGGTACATTATTTAAATACAATGTATTATTTGTTTTATACTATATTGCAAACACAAACAGGTACTAGCCATCTTTTAAGTGTTTTAAGCCAGTAGGATCAAACAGTTAGAGAATAAGCAATGTTGTAGGTAGGAATAAACATTTTACTCTATTTAGCTATCAATAATATGTTCTGGATCAAGGCAATAATTTTCAGAGAATTATTGTAAACAATACTTTTTTTTAAATTAAATCTTAGATCAAATACATGATACAGCGGAATGTGGAAGCCTTTAGCAAAAGATCGGCTAGAGAAATCCAGGAAGCCTGGAAGAGAAGACGAGAGATTTTCAAAAGATCCAAATCTTCAGTTCCTTCCGATATCTTAAAAGTTTTTGAGAAAGTTCATCAAGGTCAGTGTATTATATGTGTTTGATCAAGGTCAGTGTATAATATGTGTTTGTTCAAGGTCAGTGTATTATATGTGTTAGATTAAGGTCAGTGTATTATAC
>JAUUEB010503465.1:0-10262 GCA_032362205.1 Clione limacina | reverse complement strand
CCCATCTCAAGGATTAGGATTTTGAATTATTGATAGACCCCTTTGTATTAAGAACAATATTTTACTTGAAACAAACAGGGGGCAAATCGAGACTTTTGCAATTGGTTCAAATTATGGATTTTCCGTAATAACAGAGTTCATATTATCGAGATTCTACTGTAGAAAATTGTACTCAACTACTTTCAGGTGGAATAAGTATTGGTGATTTTGTTGACTTTTATATAAATTCTATGAAACTTAACTGGAAAGCTACTGGGAAATTCCATTCAGAGAATTTGGCAGTTTGGATTCAGTCTCTGATTGGTGGAACTTTGATCTTGGGGGGTTGCGGCACCAACTCAGCACTGCTTCTGAATGACTTATTTTTATTTCCTTCAATTCCGTTTTCTTCATATGTTGCCTGCGTAGGTTTACCCTATACAACAGTATTCGATGCTCTCCCCTCATATGTTCAGTATCTATATCATTACATTGTTTCTCGCCTGTATCTATATCATTAAAATGTTTCTCACCAGTATCTATATCATTATGTTGTTTCTCACTTATGATGCAGTATAGGCTCGCACAGGTGCCTACCCTGAGTTTCAGACCTTTAAAAAAATTCTTTTATGTACATGTTTAAAAAACTCAGAAATTGTGTTTATAACAAAAGTCTCATTGTTTAAACCTATCTCTGACATGTTTACTATTATTTGTGTCCATCAGGTTCAAAGACTTCCCCTCTACACCCAAAGGAGTCAACAAGATAACTCCAATGGAGTTCCATAAACCTGAGTTGAGCGTCAAACCAGAACCTTTTGTCAACTTTGCTGCCTTTGATGAGGAGGATAAACCAATCAACTTTGCCATCAGGTACATACAGCTTAGAAAACTGAGTACAGTGACTTTGCTGCCAACTAGTGCTTATAGGATTGGTGATTCTATAATTACTGTATGTCGGTTTTGTGGTAGTTTTGGTTTAAGAGTTTTTTTTTACTTTACCTATAAGCTTGTTTGTGTGAGCTTAGCTGCTATCTCAGATTATTGCTAAAGGTGTAGTTTAGAGGTGATAGCATAATTCATTTTTTTTTAATCAATTATTTTTTATGCAAGTGAAATAAAGCTAATAAAAGTGGGTCATAAACCACTCAATTTAAACTAATACAAATAGAGACAGTTTATATGCTTATTTGTTTTACGCCCTTATTCTAAAGCTCAATACTTTCTTCTTTCAGGGCCCAGGAAATGTTGGGCAGGTTTCCACAGTTTGAAGAAGAGGAAGACCGACCCATAGACTTTTCCTCCTTCCATCGAGAGCATGAGCCACCACCTTTGACCTTCAGCACTTTTCAGAAGAACATACCTCCTGCTTCTACGCCACCCTCCACGCGGCCCACACCTCGGGCTAAGATCCTCCCACCCCTCATGGAACAATCAGCTGAGACTGAGTCCATGTCTGGCAAATCAGAAGTGCCCATGGTATACGCTGATGAAGGCACACCCCCCATCAATTTCTCAGAGACAGCAAGCGTGCTCAGCGGACTCACCATGGATGAGGAATATGACGGTCCAACCTCTTTAGGTTTTGAACTGGATTTGAATTCATCAAATGCTGCACTGAGATCCACTGTCCCTGGTATGAACTCAGAATATCAGTATCCAGCAATGTCTGTACCAACATCCGATATTAACGCTTCACACTCAATCCATTCCACTGCTCCATCCCATCATAGCCAAAGTCTTCCACAACACATGAGGCACATGCCCAACCTAGTCCAGACTCCAAACTCTCTTGGCCAGATGTATGCAATGCCAGACTCGCTTTCTGCTCTAACAAGCGCTCTCGACCAGAACTATGCAATGCCTGATTCCCTCCCTGCTCTAGCAAGTGCTCTCGGCCAGAATTATGCAATGCCAGACTCCCTTCCTGCACTTTCAAGCGCTCTCGGCCAGAATTATGCAATGCCAGTTTCCCTTCCTGCTCTAACACAGGCTCTTCAACCGTATCCACAACAAATATTGCAACATCCCCATCATCCATCCCAGCCTCAACAAATGTTGCAACATCATCCTCAACCATCCAACGTCCAGACTCCACAGAGACTTCCTGCCAACCCCTCCTCCTCACAAACATCTGTATCTGCTCAACCAGATGTCATGGTGACATCATCAGGGTTTGACACAGGTCAGCTTGGGTCAGAGGTCAAACCCACCTTGATAGGAGAGGAGCCACGGTTACCCAAAGTCAAGGAAAGAGAGTGGGGAACCCAGATAGTATTATCCTCCTCTAGCACTGAAACAGGTGAGACAGCCTTTTGAAACCAAACTTTGACTTAGGGCAAATATTGAAGAGTTATTGGTAGAACTACAAATTTACAGTCAAACTTGTTTAAACCGCACATGCTTAAGCCAAATTTTTGGTTTAAATGGAACAAAAAAATCTGGCTCCTGTTTTTTTCCCTCTCTTTATCTTTGTTAAAGATATATGCTTAAGTTGACAGAAAAACACATGTTTATGTTTAAATGGAACAAATTATGACCATATTATCGATTAAATGTAATAGTTTTGGACATCGAAAGATAAATTATTGCAAAGAGACCAGGTTAAATTTGTTTTGAAACGGGCATGTGTGTGACTGTTGCCTACCTTAACAAATAAAGTAGGGCATAGATCGGGACATTACATATGTCATATGTTCAAAGTTTGTTGACCCCTAACATATGGTATTTTACTTAAAAAAAGTGCTTTTGTTTAAACAGAATTTTGTTTAAACAGAACAAAATTTTTGGTTTAAGCGAGTTTGACTGTATCAGTTTGTTTTGTTTACCCACTACCAACCCGGGTTAAGTCAACTTGGTCTGTACAAATCAAAGAAGAATGATCTTGCCTTGGTGCTTCAAAAACTTTATTTAGCTCATCTGATTGTTTTGTGGACATTTCCTACTTTGCTTTATCAATTATTTTTACATTTTTACAGTAAAACTCGCTTAGACTTAGACAGAAAGCACTTTAGATTGTTTTTAACTTGACAAAATTATGCGTCCGAAATTTTGGCTCAAGGAAGTTTGACTGTAATACTTTCCATAATCGTTTGAATTGTTAATCATTTATATTTTTAGTTAAGAACTTTTAAAGATAAAAAGCTAAATATTATTTTTAAAATTGTTATTAAAGTTAAAGTATCGACTCAAACTTGCTGTTAACTTCATTTTTTCCATAAGATTTAAATTTTGTATGTGTTGCTTGCATTTGCAGGTTTTGAAATATTATAACTTTCATAGGCACTACACTAAATGCAGAACTCATTAGAAAATCAGTCTATAAGATTAAAAGGCAAAATTTTTATTTCAATATTTCTGATCAGGCAAAAATTTGTCATTGCAAAATGTTCAAGATTGTTTTATTTAGATTGTATCAAAAATCAACTTATGATACCACAGAATACTGAATCTACCACAGAGATGAGAATTTTCCGGGTTTATCAAGATTTTCGGATTTTTCTAAAGGAAAATAACTCTTTACAAAGTCTTTAAAATACACAAAATGGTATTTCCCTTTAAAAGGGAAAATTTCAGGATTTTTGGGGGCCGATAAGTTGTCATATCTGTTACCATAATATTGCAATATTTACAATACAGTTAGGATCTTCTTTATCAAGGAAATTGTTTTCAGGTTTTCTAACTTGCAAAATTCTTCTCTATTCTCAGAACTGGCAACCAGAGTTTCTCAATCAACTCCAATGTCTTCAGATAGTCAAGTAGCACCCCAGACTGCAACAATATCAGCCACCACGTCTGACACAACTACATCCACAACTGCTGGGGTTAAACCATGGTCCCCTGCCACTGACCAGCTGAAGCAAGAAGACAAAGATTCCTCCATGTCTGAGGTGTCGGAGGGTGAAGAGGACATACTGGCTCAGTGCATCAGCTCTGGGATGCCAACTCCAACCAGTTCTGCTCGCAAGCAGCGCAGACCCTCATCTGATAATGTTGCCAAGAGACGGTCAGGAATACCTACAAAATCTGACTCGTCTTCTTCATCTGTTGCAGCTTTGTCAAAAAATATGGACAACTTATCAATAGGTTCTAAACGAAGTTCATCTGGGGCATTTCCCCAGTCTTCTTCAAAATCATCTTCCTCGTCTTCTAAAGTTCCGAGCTCAACATCCTCATCTTCCAAACCTCCACGACCGTCATCATCAAAGAGCCAAAGGCACAACACCAAGCCTGAAAATAACAAATCATTGTCTTCGAGTCATAGTGCTAGTCCCAAGTCTGGCTCATCCAAACCACCAATGTCTCCAGGATCTGCTCACACCCCAGTCTCCAACCTGTCACCTCAAAAACAGCAGCTCAACAGCCAGCCAAAGTCAGCTCAGAGCAGTCAACAGCCATCAGCCTCAAAGCAGAGCTCCAGAAGTGCTCAGCAAGAGCAGAAGCACATGGGCAGCAATCATTCATCTAAACCATCAGCCAGTAAGAATCTGACTCCCATTCTGAACAAAGTGGCTACAACATCACCTCCAAAACAGGCTGGAAAGACATCTAGAAAGCCTGCAGAGGGCTTACTTCCCTTGATGCAAGATGTTGAAGTATATGCAGACTTTAATGCAGATTTTGTGAAATCATATGCCACTGAGGGAACACCTCTGAATTTCTCTAATGCCACCTCACTCAGTGATCTGAGCTTTATCACCCATAGTTCAACTTCTCCAAAGAAGTCCTCATCATCGTCTGCAAAATCCCCTGGTGATGACGCAAAGAGTGATAACAGCTCAGTGTGTGAGGAAAATGAGGAACTGCTCCTGTCTCAAATGATCCAGTCGGGTATGCCCAAAAACAAAAGTTCTAGAAAAGCTGGGGGTGATCCAGGTGATGCAGCTGGAGGTGCTGCTGATGATACTGTAGGGAAGCAGCAGAACAGCAGAGACTGCAATCTATCTGCATTTGTACCTCGCACTTCTAGCCTTGCTGTTGTGGCCCCGTTCACAGACTTCATCCCAGTGGATACTGTCAAGACTTACAATCAGGAAGGCACCCCTAATAACTTTTCAACTGCAACCTCTCTGAGTGATTTGACAATTGACTCAATTGATGTTGGGCAAGTTTTCCAAAATAATGCTAAAGGGCAGAGGGCTAATAAAGTCCAGGGAAGTAGCTCATCTAATTCTTCCAAGAAGAAACAGAACCAGGTGAATACTGGTCCAGGATCTTCGATAAATAATCCATACGGCCAAGGTGTCACTTTCTCACCTCCATCAAATGATGGGCTGCATTCCTATGGCGTTGAGGGGACACCCATTAACTTCTCACGGAATGATTCGCTCAGCTCTTTAGGAGGAGATCTTCTACCAGAAGAAGGTAAGGAACCTCGCAAAGTAGTTGCTAGTGGTACCTCCAGCAATCAACAGTATATGCCATCTGCTTACCCGACCACTGGTGATCAAGACGAGACAGATGACAGCACAGGAAGCTGTCTGCCACAGGGTGAACGTCATGTGATAGGTCAGTCTAGTGAGGACAGCAGCGTTGCAGGAGATAAGATGGATAAGCCCATTAAGTTCACTGTGGAGGATACTCCTGTGTGCTTCTCTCGTAACTCTTCACTTAGTTCTCTGAACAGCGAAGATCAGGGTGAAAGGCAACAGAACCTAGCCAAACCAGTATCTGATTGTCCATCAAATGTGGCAGATGCTGGAGTGTCTAAACCAGCGCAATCAGCCTCTCAGGAACCAGCTGTAGATTCAAGTGATGATGAAGCTTCTGAACAAGCTCTTTTGGAACTGTGTATCAATGCTGCCATGCCAAAATCAAGAATTCCCAGAGGAGAAGAACATGCTCGCAGGCACACAAGAGCTAAAATCTCAATACAGAAAGGCAGCAACAAGCAAATTGGACCTGGCAACAATGATCAATTTCAGACAGGCATCAAGAAAAGTGCTTCTCTAGAGATTCCCACAGGTGCTCTAGACCAAACATCATCCGGGCACAGACACGCCAGTGGGGTCCAGTCTGCCAGTGGCTCTCAGAACTCCCTGTATGGGGCTGATGTCAATGTAGACTACAACAATCTGATGACTCGCAGCTGCTCGGACACAACTCAGCTTGATCTTGATTTCTCCTCAGCGACTCACAGACGACAGTCTCGCTACAGCACTTGGCAACAGCGCCAGAGGCACATGTCACAGGAAGACATGATGATGACTGCATCACAAAGCTGTCAGATCAGGCAGTCTTCAGCTGCCTCCTCTTCTTCCTCACACGGTGGCTCCCGGCTTAGATCTCACTCTCAAGATAGTGAGAACTACCAGAAGCTTCAGAAGGACATCAGCAACAAGTTAGCTCAGGCTAACAGACGCGGTGGAGCTCCAGGCAGCTACCAGGGATCACTAGACTCTCTTGACTCAGTCAGAGATTGCCCAGAGGTCAACAACTACTCCATAGGTCAAAGGTCAGTGAAAGTTTTTCATACATTTTTAGCTTCGAAATATAAGTAGCATTTATAGACGCTTTGCCATAGAAATCTTCAATGACATTAACTGACCATAGTGGGGGACCCAAAGTAGGCTTGGTTAGTTTGAGGAAGTAATTGTGCTCGTCAAATTTTACTGGTTGGTTGGAAATTGAAGGATTAGTAACAGACAATGGCTTTATTAAGATTGGTCACTATATGCATCAGTTTTGAGAAAATGCAAATGCACTTTAATTTTTATATTTTAAAAAAGTACTCACAATTCCCCTAATTTTTTTTTACAAACACAATATCAAGTATATTTTAATCTACTTTCAAAATAACACATTAAAAAAATATTTTGTTTAGTAAAAATGTCATGGGCCGCAACTCAGTATTTGTAAAAATAAAATAACTTTTTTGAGGAGGTCCCCAAAGTATCTCCTATCAGCAAAATAGTAAAATATCCAGGGGGAGGGGGGTTGTTATCTAGTAGTCCATGGTCTATGGAGCAGCAAAGAGCTAAAAAATACATGGGCATGTGAAGCCTTGACCCTGGGCGATGAAGTAAAATGTTACAGTTTTCTAAAGTTGTTCTGTCCAGTCATACAAATTAATGTTCATGTTGGTATTTTTTTATAACAAGGATAAAACAAATTCAAGCTTTAGAAATATTTTGATTATTATTTGTATAATCTCTCGTTTCTTCTGTTGTGTCAGTTAGTTTTTATTACAAAGATAAACCTCTTTTTTTTTTATAAAAGAAATGCTAACAATCTCTTCTTTTCTTCTGTTGACAGGATGCCTGGCTCTAACAAAGTGGTCAGCAACAACGGAAGAACTGAGAAGAATGATATAGAAAAAGATGTCAACGACTTTGCTGCTAAAGTTCGAGAAATCTCCAACGACAGCATGGCCGGTCTGGTTGCCTTGAAAGACGATGCTGATATTGACGCTGCTGTGTTTGGAGGTCATGGGGTCGTGGAGGTGACAACCGAGTCTGATCTTGACCTCAGTCATGAGGTCAGCGACATTGTCAACAATATTTCCAACCTGACCTTGAAAGCCGAACAAGACCAGGAGGATGAGCTAGAAGATACTCTAGAAGAGGAAGACTCAGCGTCTGATGAAAGGCAGCAGGTCAGGCCTTACCGTTATGATGATGAGGATTATGGTGAGGAAGATGAAGTCAAGATGTATAGTTACAATGACGAGGAAGAAGTTGAAGAGGAGGAATATTTTGATGAGGGTTACGACCAAGTTGAGGTTCCTTTCGCTCCAGAGATTGTTTCGAGTACGACCTCTTCTCTGCTGCTAGAGGAGAATGTCAATCGCATTGTTTCGGAGATACAGACAAACACTAACAAGATGAGCGGTAGTGCGATGGACGAGGACATGTTTATTGAGAACGAAACCATTTCGCTTGTGTCTAACGATTACGCCTCTGACTCTAACTCTGAAATTTCGTGCACCTGGTCAGTTGCTTCTGATAGGACAACTGACTTTTCATCTGCTACGTTGGCAGATGTTCAGAGCCAAGCGTCAAGGTCTTCATCGCGGTCAGGACCTAAGATTGTGAAGCCAAGTATGTCTCCTGCCCCTGCTGTCTCACCCAAGCCGGATGAGAAAGCTGTGAGGGGTCGAAGGAAGCCTCTATACCCTGGCAAAAGCAATGTTCAGAACAGTGTTAACCCAGCTGGTGCTGGTGGTATGTCTGGAAGGGGAGTGCCAAAAGGTGCAACTGCTGTCAGTGCTAGAGGTGGAGGGTCTCAAGTAGGACGAGGCCGTGGTGTTCAACGTGGTGGAGGTGTTAATGGAGCCGGTATTAAAAGAGTCGCCCCTAAAGTTACTGAGAACAATGTATCCAAAGTTTCACCTGGAGTGAAAAAAGACATAGTTAGTGGTAGACCAACCTCTGGAATTAGTCCTCGACCTGTACTCCAAAGAGGAAAGTCAGCTCCAGGACCATCAGGGATCAGAAATGCTTCACCTCATACCCAGCCCTCAAACACAGCTATCACTCCAAACAGACAGTCTGGTCGAGGCAGGGGATTAGTCAGCAATTCTCAACTTGCAGGAACCAAAACCGTCACTGTTAACAATCAAGGCAAACAAGTCCAACCTACACCTGGTCAACCTCAAGGAAAAACTACCATGCAGGCATCCAACTTACAGCAGGTAAATGGACGAGTGGCCAGTACATCTCCAGCAAGACCTGGATTGACCTCTAAATCTGCACCTGCAACACGAAGGTCGTTATCTGGACCCACTGCTAAGAAGACTACTTTTTCACTAATTGAAGAACCGTCAGAGGATAAGGAAAACAAGGAGCAGGTTGTTATGAGAGAGAAGAAACCAACTAGGTCAAGGCCGACTTCAGGAACTTGCAGTCGCAATCGTTCCTCTTCCGGGTCCCTGGACTCATGTGGCTCAGGGGGAAACCGTAGTTCCACAGGCAGCATACCTGAGTCGTGGAGCAAAGCTCTGGATTCTTTTAACTTTCTGGTAGACGAAAACCAAGACGGGCAGGCCTACAAGCAAATTCAAATGCAGCGTAATGCTAAGGATGCCCCGGATACAATCCGCCGAGCCCTCAAAACACCCAACACTGGTGATGTGGATGTTCACTTTTCTTCTGCACTACCGACTAGACAAGGAGCTAAACTTGGTGGGAAGACCATGAGTAACAGTCCAAGTCGCCCTGGTAGCGAAACTCGTAAATCAACAACCAGCCTATCAAGTGGGTCATCTGCGAGTAAGTCACAGCAGAACTCAAAATCTCAGGGAAAAATCCCCACATCACAGAATATGAAAACTGGTACAACGCCCAACAGATCAAATGACAGCCTGCACTCCTCTGGAAGTCGGAGAGCGTCAAACTCATCAGGTTCAGGAATACCAACTGCAACACGACGTTCTGAGGGGTCGTCTCCATGTTCTTCTACAGATAGCAGCAAACGGACACCACCTAGGACAGCTGGAAAGAAGCAGGTAGGTTTCAAGTCCATTTATTATTTTGTAATTCAAGTGACTCTTTTACCTACTAAACAATCTGATTTAAAATTAAAAGTCTTATAATGGAACTAAATCAAGATATTGTACAAGAAGTTTCCATATACTTAGTGCAATGGCCGACTTGCTTACTGAGGTATTAAAGTGTACGTCTCAGGCAGCCCTGGAAAAAGATGGGATCCTGGGAAATTTTTGAAAAATGCCAATCTCTAGGGAAATTTCAGGATAAGAAAGGAGCTCGAGCAAATCTGAACTTTGGTCCCCGGGGAAAATTACATTTTTTCCAGCCTTGGCCTCCGGAGTGGAAGGTGGGTTGTTTAAATCCTCTTTGAGAAATTGGGCATAAAAGTTTTGAAAGTTCTTTGGTATTTAAAGAGTTGGTATTGAAGTTTTTGTTTTCACCCCTATGACTTAACCTTTTCACCAGAGTAGGAATTTTGTGGTCATCAAAAAATAAAGTATACCATATTTAGAACGAATAAATTATCTAATTCAGATAATATTGTACTTCTTTCATTTGCTTTTTATTTTGGTCAGGTGAGGTGGCGCTCTGCCTCACCTGGCTCCAGGTCACTGAAGATTGCAGGTGTTGCTATACTGTTCTTGGGTAGGATAGCACCGTTACCAATAGAACCTTACATGTGTTGTACCATAATAGTACTATATATGTATATATATATATATATGGTTGTTATAGTAGCAATTTCAGCTCTCTTGTATCTGTGTGAATTTCTGATCATTATGTGGCGGAGGTGCGGTTTTGTAATGGGTATGAACTCTGACTGAGAACCAATGAGTCTTGGGTTCGATTCCAAGT
>JAUUEB010503443.1:0-10262 GCA_032362205.1 Clione limacina | reverse complement strand
ATAACAATGATCTTTGACGAAGACAGTGGGACGACCGTCTACTCGAGTGAGCGATGTTTATGGCGTAGCTATCTGAACTTATTAAGAGGTAAAATTATTCAATTAAATGCGAATATATAGGAAACAATCGTAAGTGCTTCATTAAATCCAAAATATGCGCATTTTCATAATTTAAAAACTAAAAAACGTGAAGTTTATTTACCAATATTATCAGATTAGCGTGCGAATTTGATGATGAATAAATTGTTTGCGTCCATTGAAAAATCACAAAGTGTCGATTATTTCCGAAAGGTGAGTATTTTGTCACTAAAACAATATTTTTAAATCAAATGTGACTCTTCATAGGTATAGGGATAATTTTGTAGACTGAAGATACATTGTGTTTGTGTGTGCTTTAATGCATTTCTGTAACTTTAAAACGTTTAATATCTCAACTTCCTCGAGTGCGCGTGCAACATGGCTTTGATTTGAATCCAGCCATTGCAGCATGTAAGCTTCAACATGGTGAAGGACGCTAGTATGACACCCCAAGTGTGATGTGAATGGCGTAAAAACGGCCAACCAACCAAGAAAACAACCACACCGAGATCCGAGTGAAAACGTTCCCATATTGTTTCAAAAATGTGCTGATCATTATGGATTATCCACTGTTAACATATCATCAGTTTTGGATTCATTCCGTTTGGATTTTGTTGATCAATACATAAATACATTGGTTATGACAACACAAAAAAAAGAGACGTATCATGGAATCATGAATTTTATTTCCTTTTTCAGATAACACTTGACAAGAATTACATCCATCACCAAAATACACCTCCATTCCTTATTGGCTCTTGGTGGTATTTAAAATACATAATTCAACAATATGGTATAATTTATCACGAGTTTCATTTTATGTTCAAATACAATGTGTCCAAAATACACCAACCACCATTACAAAGATAAACCTTTGCACCCCGATCTGCACCTAAAAGTCATGTAATACAATTCAAAAATATAAAAAAAGCAATTTTGGTGCGTCAATCACCACACTTCACAAATATCTGTTGGATTCATGTATCGACCCTTGGTGCACTGAAAAGCCTTAGCAAACTCTGGTAAGTTTCGTGCTGGTTCATTTACTCTGCAAAGAAAAGGAAGTAAATAGAAAACATATTTAAATTTGTAAGTTTATTTCTTACTATTTAGATTGTAGAGAGGCACCAAGTTAATTGAGCAGGAATGTGATAATCCTTAAGCAGGCTACCAAGATGTCTTTCAACTATTGGTGATTTTGTTTCATCGTTTACCTTATAACATTGACGTACTAATATAAGGCATTTACAATTAAAGTGTAAAACCCTTGTCTTAATCTCGCGTTACATTGTTTAAATACAGAAATCACTCAAATAGAATCGAAACAACAACACAAACATCTCATTTAAAGTGTCGCGTGTGTTACTCTGATGATGCAACTTAAAAAAGAATAAAAAGAAGAAGTCTTTTCATAGACGAATTATGTTGTCATTGAAATATAAACAACTTGTGGTTTTTACAAGATAATAGGACACGTCATCAATAAATAACTTAATATATAAATAAAAACAGATAATCCAGAATGGTGAAAAACACGGCTTGCCCGTCGCACATATATTTCAATTTTTGCCCTATATAAGAAAAGTATATACATCCCGGCGTCAATCAAAGAACACGTCGTCTAAAAACTATATGTCGTAGTATTATGTGTCAAACATCTGAGATGTCTTAACAAATCAAAGAACACGTCGTCTAAAAACTATATGTCTTAGTATTATTATGTGTAAAACATCTGAGATGTCTTAACACATCCTAGATCATGTTGTCTCAAAGCTATATGTCTTAGTCTTAGTTGAAAATAATAATAATATAGACAATAATTCCCCGAAACACTCTTGAGATGGCTATCTACTGAAGATTGGTGCCTCTTTCTAACTGGTTCTCTCCAATGTTTGTTAGTGGTATGTCTTAGTATTATGTGTCAAACTTCCGAGATGTCTTAACAAATTATAGAACACTTTGTCTCAAGACAAAGTGATTTTTGTTTCATTATAGGTATATATGTCTTAGGACTATTTGTATCAAATAGTTTTAGTATGACGGCGGCACTTAAATGATGTTCTTGATTTAATGTTTCTACACAACCGGATTCTGATGAAGTGCTTTTTGACTAGCTCACCTGAATCGAGAAGGACTATGTTCGTCATTCTCAGCATATAATTTTGCTGTTCCCTCCGTGGCTTTTCGGCACAATGCCTAGTCAAGATAAGCATAACATTTTGTTAAAAGGCAGATCAACTCACATCAAAGGTATGTTGTGGTTAAACAAATAGTAAAGTTGTAATTTAATTTTAGTTGTTTGTCTGCCCACCTTTTTTGCCCAATGGAATTAAAACTTTACATTACTATTTAAGTCTGCCAAATTTGACTCAGAAATGTTAAATTCAAATTAACTTTGTTTACTTCATGATATCTAGGTTATAAGTTTGTGGTCAAACTACTTACATGATGTATATCAAAATTGTGAACAAATCTATTCGCGCATATGTTTGTGACATGAGAAATACAAACATTAAAAGAAGTTATGAAATTGAATTCAGAAACAAAAAGTGATATCATTTGGCTAACAAATATTATAGTCACCCAATTAATTTTATAATATAAATACAGTTTGTTGTTACAACACAATATCTAGACTTACTTGAGATCGACTGATAAAGAAAAGTTGTTCATTGGTATAATTGAGTCCTGGTAGTCTTGGCTCATCCCTGACTTGTTTATATACCCAGTTACGATAAGCCTGAATGGATGAAAACGACGATAATATGAGGAAAGGTTGGCCTTTTTACACCACGTTGGTAGTTTGCTCTTTAAACACAGGCCAGGATTGATTGGTATATTGCGCTTCTGCCTTACAATAAGGCCTACCATGGACTATTATGGGTTTTTATCCCACTCTTGGTGCATTGCAAGCAAACTTTCCTGATATTTGACTTGCAACTTTTTTGAAACTACGTACAGCTTATTTGTAATTGAGGATGTAGTGATAATCAGATGCAATTCACTTGTCCTTATTGGGATAAAA
Source organism: Clione limacina (assembly GCA_032362205.1). Taxonomy (NCBI): domain Eukaryota; kingdom Metazoa; phylum Mollusca; class Gastropoda; order Pteropoda; family Clionidae; genus Clione; species Clione limacina. The sequence goes on along the minus strand of JAUUEB010503443.1, from coordinate 7,159 downwards.
TGATAACAATTATGTGTACGTTGAGTGATACAAAAAGAACAGTTTGTACCTTTATTAAGATCATTGAAATTACACTCTCATCACAGATGTGATTAAATTAAGACGTGCAAAACAAAAAGTTGAAATCAATGTTAATTGAAGTACAGGATTATTCACAACCTTAGACTCCAGGCAAACTTTTAGTATATTGTTTATACAACGAATAGCCTTAAAATACCCTTGTAATCTGCAACAGCTATTAAATATTGCCAGATGGAAGTTTTTTTTGTATACATTTCTAATAGAATATGACATCAGCGCTCATCTGTTAAACTACATAAATGCGCCCTTTCACATGCCTTCAAATTCTTTCTTAAAAGTCTATACTTTGCAGGCATATATAAGGCATGTATGCCAACCATCCAAATCAAACAGTTAATCATGTTTTTTTTCAGATCGTTGGGTATGCAACTGTCTTTCAACGCATTATTCATCTGAACCGTTTTCTGTTTGGTTTGCAAATTCATAGTAAATTATATGTTTGATAAGCCAATCATTCGGTTGAATCGACCACAGATTTATGAATCTGAAAATGAAATATCTGGTGATGCTTCTAATGGTATTCTAAAAGTTGAACAGGACAGGTCAGGTTGGTTATGTTCTTTATACAATATCATGGAAAGAGTGCTGAACATTTTCCACGTGCTTTACACCATAACGCACCTATGGCAATTATAATGACCCTACGAAAATTGAGAACAGTGATGTCATCGATGAATCCACCAATTGCAAAGGAACTCAGTAGTGGAGTTGTCTACAAGATGAAATATCAACGCTGTCAGACGTGCTATGTTGGACAGAAAGTCCGTCTTCTTCAGAATCGCTTCAGAGAACACAGAAACAATCAAGGTCGAGTGATGAAACATTTTGTGAATTGTGAAAGAGCTCTCACCTTGGAAAACATCATCATTCTTACTTCATTAACAAAACCCGATAATGACTGAAAATCAATGAAATTTCAAGATTCAAAATACATTTGTTGCCTCCAAATGTTTAAGATTCATAAATTGTTGTACTAGTTTCTTAGTTTTGTGCTGATGTCCGTGTATTGATATGGTTGGCTTTCTTTTCCTCTGATGTACTCGATTATTTTTGCATTTAGTATCAATTCTTTTTTCTGCTGAGTCTACTCTATGCATGAGTCGTATAGTACTGGAAAAATTAACTGCAATAAGGGCAATTCCATCAGCATATCAGTTTAATCTTTCAATTATTATTACCATATTGTCCATTCCGGTTTTCCTCGTGACCTGTTCAGTATATACGATGAAAAGGTGCGATGAAATTATGGTTTGTTGTCTCACTCCTCTGCTTACATTGACGTTTTTGTAATATCAATAGACAGGAAAAAGTCAAACCTTCAACACGATGACCGTTGGGTCACAATAAATAATTGATGTTAACAAATGTTAACAGAAATTACAGTTACAGTCTCTGTTAAATTGACCAGTAATAAAACAAGCAGTGCATAACCGGGGGTGTAAATACTCATAAAGACTCAATTGTTAAAGACCAAAAGTATTTTTACCATGGTAAAGATAAACTACAAAGTGCCATCCTGGCCGCACTTGTACAAATATTTGATGTTGTTTACTCCCCATCCCATTCCCTTCATATTTTGATGTGTTGGTTAATTAAGATATAAAGTTGTATATAATATACCAAATCAACAAATTTCTAAATCACCATTATTTTGTGTGTATGTGTGTATAACATTGTGAACATTATCATTTGTGATCTATGATTCATTTGAAATAAAAGCTTGATTTTTTTGTACTGTTTTTGTGCTTGTTTCACATAATTATGATAGCTATATTTCTGTATCTGTTTTTTTGCATTATGTTCTATTTAACTTGGGCACCCTATCAGAAATGACAATGTCGGTGTTTTATCCTCACGATAAACAGCTACATTTAAAAGGCGTAAGTTTGTTGTTTTTTGTTCGATTTAGAGAACATGAAAGTCTATTTGACACAAATATCGAAACTTTCATATTAAACAAAATATCAACAGTTTGATTACGATACTAATCGTGCAACGCTAGAAATACAATGTGTCTGAGAAACATTGCACGTCTTTGAAGACGAATAACGAGAGAATGCTTTGAAATAATTTGATGCTATGTTTTGTAGATTAAATTGTGACTTATCAACGATATGATTTTGTGAAATACTTTGAAAGTGCACTTTTTTCATCAGAACAGGAAGTGCATCATTGGGACTTTAGGCCGCTTAGACTTCATCAAACACCACACCAAAACATATACCTTTTTGTATTTGCTCTCATTTGATAGCTATTTATCGTAATTTAACAAATAAGGTAGTTTTCAAAACCCGATAAGTGACATTTTAAGCTGCAAAAAACCGCATCAAATTATATCAAGGCATTCTCTGGTCATCAAAGACGTGCAATGTTTCGCGGACACACTGTATGGTCACGTCTTTGGACGTCTCGAGGAATCAACCGGGGAAGACAACTTCTATCAGTAGGTAGTTGGATTCCCCGGTGGGTGCTACAATTCACACCTTTGCTCCAGACATGTCAACAAGTCTGGATAATCAACCGTGCGATGTACCATGTACGAATAACGCACCATCTGGGCATGCCCGTTCCTACTAGTAGATGGCTAGATCCCACGGTGTACTAATCCTTCTCTCTACTGTGACATATATACAGTAGACTGTGTTTTTAACGAAGTTGGTTTTAGCGAAATCCCAGATATAGTGAAAAAAAATTAAAAAAAGTCCTTTTTTTCCCTTATATAATATTACTAATTTGAAATCGGCTATAACGAAGTTAAATCCCAAGGATTTAGGATATTACAAAATAATTAGCAGTCAAGTTCGATTGACAAACATCGTCTAGACGGATTAAAATTAAAAGAAACTCATTTCAAATCAAAACATCGGGAAGGGGCACGTGGGGATGGCGCAATATCACTGTCTGCAACTGGCTTGCGCATGTCTGCATAGGCCTACGACTATGAATTGATTTTGTGTGTGACATAAAACGTACTCTGTCCAAAATGTGGCGCTTTCCAGAGGTGGATGGGTTGTCGCCACCTATTGTGTACGTGTGTTCAATTGAATCACATTGTTGCATCTCAATCGTTTGCATGCACACGTTTATTCTTGCATTTAAATGAACTTCGTATTTTTTGGTTTCCCTCATTAAAATCACAGAGTTTTTGTAGGAATTTATTTTTACTAAAGCAAAATTGTATTTTATAATGATAAATATATCTCAACATTCAAATAAGCTCTGTTATTTATTGAGAGAAATCAATGCAAGAATATCTTATTTCGATTGGGTGTTCAAATATCTCTCTTCTGTTTTGTAATAACGTTGAAATGTGTTATCCTTGCATCCTCGTGCTTAGATACTGCATTTTGCACTGTTTTACAGTAAAATGGTTACACAGTTTTGTCCCCTAACTAGAGAGTGTGTTGACAGAACCTTTAGAAATCGCTGTTTTCGGTGATTTCAGATATAGCGAAATTCCGGGTATAACAAAAAAATTGTCCAGTCTCGTCAACTTCATTAATAGTACCGGCTTCTACTTTACTTCACTTATATGGCCAACCTGGCCAGTGAGATGTACAGCTTATTTACTGCTAACCTTTATAAGCCTCGTCAAGACGGACCTTTCACAACCATTTTGAGCTTAGATTGGCGCGAAACCATATCAAAACCAATATTTTTCATTTTTATTTTTGTGTGAACTTTTTTATTCAGGACAAAGTTTTTTTAGGGGATGCAACAAACAAAAGTTTAGTGTCTTTTTCACTGATTAATCTATCCTGAGTGCATCCAGGAATTCAACCACAGTGGTGCATTCAGTCACGTGGCTTACAACGTCCTGATTGTCAGTGTCTCTGTCTCTGCAGTTGTCTTTTGCCACCCATGGGGACACCGGTTACAGTCTAGTCAAATCTCTTACCTGGGATGAGAGCCTTTGACATGGTTACAAGCCCAGATTTGAGTATTGTTAGGTGGCATGGAAGCTGCTGGATGGTCCAGGACTCTTAGGGATACCTAGAGTTGTAAAACACTATCTATGCTTGCCTCTGTCTTCCCTTACCCCTGCCACCTAAGACAATAAGCCAATAGTATAGCCTAGATAAATAGACAAAGATTTGTTCATACTGTTAAATCATGTGACGTCATGTGACATTCAACAATTATTGTGTGCTGCATAGATTTTAATCAGTAATGATGATCACAATGCAAAATAAACAATTGAAATTGGTTATTTTGTACATCTTTATTTATTATAACATAATATTTCAGGAACATAAATACTTCTAACTATAAAATACAGCCATCTTGATAACAATAATAAAATTCATTTTTTTTTCTTTAAAATAAAACAAGAAACAGTCATCATTTACCCACTTCACTTCCAAATGTTTATACCAGAAAAGAAAATTTCATAATGATGATATTGGTCCCATATCACTTACTTAGAATGCAAATGACTTGAGTATGATGCAAAAAAATACTTAAATGATTAACTGTACTAACTCCTTTATCACCAAGGAAAAATAACCATAAAATTAATTCATTCATGCCTATGTAAGTTATTTAATTATTTTTGCTCTAACACAATATTTTTTGAAATTCTTAAGTCCGAACATCTTCAACGCACAGGGAAAAAATCTAGATTGATAAGCCCAATGAGCAAACTGATGTCCTACAACTAAATGCCATTTATTATCAACATATAACTCAAATTGCAACAGTGTAATCTAACTCTTGCTAAGTTACATTCTTTGAAACTTTGGTTGTCAGTGAACTTTTGTACACAGAGGAGCCAATAGTGCAGTTAGTAGAGCGTCAAGCTATCATGTGGGTGATCCCCAGCTTTGTCATATTTGTAGGTTCTCACAGACTGGACAAAGCTTGTTTGATATGTCGACTATCAGCTCAGACAAAACCAGCTTTCACTAAATTGTCTGTCATTTGCAAAAGTAGTTGCTTTGAAGGAAATTTTTAAGACTTGAATACCATCCAGCCTTTGCATAACTTACATCTATGTCAACCACAGCATCACTTATAGTTCTTCAATCTCATGAACTGCACATTTTAAACATGATGCTATAGACTGACTAGGTACAATGGGTAATCATCACATATAACGAAAATCGCTTGAGGTCTCAAAGTTTGAGCTTGGAGGACCTGTTGTTTCCTTTTTCTCCACTGTTTCTTGACAAACATCTTTTTTTATCTCCTCTTTGGTTTCACTAACATCACAGGGTGTTTCAACCTTTATGTCTGTCGATTCTTCAGGAACAGCAGATAGTTCCCTCTCTCGTTGGTCCTCTTCCAAAGCTTCTCGAATCTGAGCTCTCAGTCGGTTGTGGCGCTCATCAAATCGATCTAAGAAATTGTTCAGCTCATCTATGGTGTTGTTTAGTGTTGAAAATTCTGAAAAGAAAAAAGAGGCAAAGAATAAACATCATGCTATTTTGTTTGGTAGTATTACATCATGAAGTTAATTCCCATTAATTTGGAATACAGGCGCATAGCCAGGATTTTGAAATGGGGAGGGGGCAACCTAGGATATTATCAAAGCGACCAACATTTTTTAAATTGGTTTAAAATTATGCAAATTTAGAGCGTTTAAGAGCATATTAGTAAAGCAATGGAAATTTTTGAGATTGGTAAAATGGTGCAAATTTAGAGCATTTTGAATCTCAAATAGGGGGGGGACTTTCTCCCATGTCCCCCCCTGGCTATGCGTATGGTGGAATACTAAAGTTAACTCCCATAATCCTGCCAACAAATCACTGTATGCAGAAGATGCGAAAAAAGGGCATTAAATGACATCAGAGACCGGATGACATGGATATCAATGACATCATAAATGAATGGGAACACAGCATAGTTCTCAGAAGAAGAAAAAACTATCTCTATAAGCACTAGCCTATTGGCTTCTAAAACCAGTTAAATTAAGTGAAACATAACAAACAATAGTGAATGCTACTATTAAAAAGCCTTAATAGCAGAAAATAAGTGCAAAATCAAACCAGAATTAGATGACACATGCACTGATGATCACTAAGATAGTATTGCATTGAAGGAAGAGCCAACATTTCCAGAAGGGGAAGATGACAGCAAATTGCCTCAGATAAGGCTTATCAGTATACTCAGAAGTTACAGTATAGATTGTGATAGCCTTCACTGGATTGAGGACTTTTTATCAGAAAGAGAACAGTATGTTTCCATAAATGACTCTACTTCTGATATTTTTACACCTTTTACTGGTGGTGTTCCTCAAGGCAGTTTCCTGGGACTAATTCTTTGTATCTACTACATAAATGATTTACCTGATATTACAACTACCAAGTCTAAAATATTTACAGACAACAACAAAGTCTACTCAGAGGTTAACTCAGACCAAGTAAATATTCAAAACTGTATAGATAATATGGTGGAGGGGACAGAACTTTTGGCTAGTAAAATTTAACAATGAAAAATGCAAAGTCCTACATCTAGGTAAAAATAATCCGAACTTCACATATACCATAGGTAAAACTGACAACTTGAAGTAAGTAACTGTGAAAAAGACCTTGGGGTACATTTAACCCACTACTAAACTTTGAAGATCACATAAGTAACTAATAAAGTGAAAAAGGCTAGAAAAGTATCAGGTTTAATTTTGAGAAACATAATAAACTAGAAACATGAGTATTCAGATAAACTTGACACTATGTAAAAGAGAATATCGACATGAATTGGCAGATTCTCCGTAACAAAGAACACCATGTAAAACAATCATAGATAGGAAAAAGAATAGATAATAAAACGGAACACATAATTTAATATTTCTTTTATATCAACCAATTAACACAAAAACACAGGGATGGAAAACGCAACAATTTTATAATCTTCAAGAATGCGGCAGGTGTGCATGTTTTGGAAATTCCTGTTCGGTCAGAAACGTGCTTTGCGTAGCTTTACGGAAGTGAAGAGAAGTTCAGTAACATAGTGACTCGACAGAAAGGTGGCATTGGAACATATTGTAAAATACTTTAAATCATCTTACTCTGTCAATTTAAAAAAAAATATTGCTGGAATTAAATAGGTATCTCCATCGTGTTTATTTACAACATCGTAC